>PVKZ01004951.1:0-65311 GCA_004027375.1 Macroglossus sobrinus | reverse complement strand
CCCCCCCCCCCCCCCCCCCCGGGCAGCTGGTGGCGCATGCGCGGTGCGGTGCGGCCTGGGCAGCGCGTGACTGCAGCGACCTGAGACCCGACAGAACACGGGAGGAAGAGCTAGCTGCAGCCCAGGCGTGGTGACCGGGGTGCGGGAGGCCGCCGCCCGCGTGGCCGGCGTGCTGTCACAGCGAAGCTTTCCTTGTGAGCAGAAAGAGTAACAAAGTCACAAACCACGTGGTAAGTACGTGAACCAGCAACACGGTCGCCTGTGATCACCATCAAGGAGCAGAGCACCCACTGTGCGCAGCTGTCACTGTCACACACCTGGCCGCGCAGTGGGTCTGCTGCCACCAGCACTGTGCACGCGAGGGCGATGCCTCGCGCTCCGATGTTGCCACAGCCACCGCATGAGGTGACAGGGACATTTCAGCTCTGTCGTGATCTCTCGAGACCACCGACCGGCATCACATGTGGCCCGTCGCTGACCACGAGGTCACTATTTATCTTTCAGGTTCCCCTCACTCTCGGAAACATTGTTACGATTTCAGTGCCAGATGTGAAGATAGACATCGCCAGTCTGCTAGAGTCCGAGGCACGAATGACGTGACACATATTCCCGGCGCGCTTCTACGCGTGGGATCTCGGGGACACCAGCGGGCTGAGTTAGGGTGTCTCCCCTGGAAAAGCTAGGACCGAGTAGGAGATGGCGCATGTTATGTGTTGTATCATATTCATGTGTATTCTATACGCATATAAATAAATATCTATCTCCAACCTGACCCGATGTTTATGTGCTCGGAGAATTGAGGAAAAGACGCATTTTTTGGAGGGTTTCACGCCGGGCCTGTCTGGGCTCAGGTGACAGGTCACCACGATACAGAACGAACCAGAGAGCAAATAGGCAGCAGATAGGTCTGAGCTCAGGTGTGCAACGAGAGATGCACAACGGGATGAAGAACCAGGAGGCAGAGAGGACCTGGGACCTCCGGGGGTGCCATCACATAAAGGGACAGCTGCAACGTCTCCAAAACTGTCACTGGGTCAGTGATTTCTTTCGTGAGTGACGTGTGACGTATGCTGAAGTAGATTAAATGTGGCCATACTTGTTAAGGCACAGAAAACCATCATGGGTAATCACGAAGAATTTTAATTCAGGTATTTTTTTCTGATTCTTTTGTCAGATGTGTACACTTTCAGATGAGCGTTCAAACTCTCTCACCTGAAAATGACCTGGTTTCCCAGTAAAAAACTGTGGTCTGATTGCCAAGGGACATTAGACAGAAATGAGGAACTATGTCCAGAATAAAAAAAAAAAAGATATACTTGCAATAAATCTCATTTTCTCAAGGAAAATAGAAGAGAGAGAGAGAGGGAGAAAATGTATTTGTCCTATATAGTCACTGCGTGTGTCACGAAGGGAAGATCAACAGCGGAAGGAGGCAGGCATCTGTCCTGTGGGTCACCAGGGCTGAGGACACAGCCACCGACCGAGCAGAGCTGCGGCGGCCCCCACCTCCCTCCCGAGTCCCCTGCTCTGAGTCAGAATAATTCCCAGAGACAGTTCTGAGAACTGCAGCCACCTCTCCCCTCTCTGAAGCAGACACAGAGAAATTCCCCTGGCCTGGCTTTGAAATCCTCACTCCTGGCCACATCTGTTTCTCTCCAGGAGTGAACTGTTAAAAGGAACCTTTCCCGAAGATGAAAAGGAGGCGTCTTCACATCTCTAGGCATCTTGTTTCTCTCCTCCCGGGAGATTGCACCTGGGAGCTGTCTGCCTCGCTTTCAAAACGAGAGCTGCTTGTTCATTTAAAGAAAATAAAAATAAAAAAAAACAAGAAAGAGGGAAAACAAAGCTGTTTGTGAGCAGATACACGACTCGAAGCAGGTTTTCTTTTTAATTTGTGCCAGTGAGTTGACCAGGAGAGTGTAAAGTTCCTATTCATTTAAAAGACAAAAAAAAAAAAAAAAAATTCTCCACCGGGCTGCTGCTCCCAGCATCGTAAATCTCTCGAACTCATTTTCCAAACCTGTCACGTTGCCCACCGGGCAATAAGAACGTCAGGATCCATCCCAGGAACGCGAGGAGGACTGAGCAGCTGCCAATCGATAAACGGGACGCGTCACGCAAATTTGGGACGCAAATCCTAAGGCCATCGCAACAGACGCAGGGAGAGCATTCGACAAAATTCAGCCTCCACTTAGGATAAAAAAAACTCTCGACCAAGTGAGTGCAGAAGGAGTGGACTTCGAGGTCATAAAGTCCAGGTAGGGCCGGGCCACCCCGGCTGACGTGGTCACACTCAGTGGTGCGAAGCTGGGAGCTTATCCCCCTGAGATCAGGGACGAGACGGGACGCCCGCCCTCACGCAGCAGGGCGGCCCTGGGCGGAGCAGCGTGTTGGGAGCCAACTCAGAGGAAAGTTTTAACTGAGAAGTTAACCTTTGAGCATAAGTCTCACAAGTCTCGCTAGGCTCCTAGGAAAGTCCAGAAGGGCAAACACAAGATAAGCCCGGAGATGCCTGCACAGATGAGCCCGTGCCTGGAGCTGCCCGCAACCCAAGGTATCCTGTTTGATCAAACACCCAACAGCAGACCCCTAACGGCTGCCGGCGCCACACCAGGTCACCCCATGCCTGCCTCCCTCTGATCTTTGAAAATATATATACCCTTGTGTGAAAATAAACTCTGAGGCTTGATCAGAACTTTGTCTCGCCTCCACTCTTCGCGTCTCCTGTCCCCCATTCTCTAGCAGATTGTCTCCTCGAGTCTCACGCCTGGTCGGAGCTCCCGTTCGTCGTCCCGTGGGCAGGGACAGCAGCGGGCAGGGAAAAGAAAGACGGGGCATCCAGATGGGAGAGAAAGGGGTACAGCTGTCATTCGTGGACATGCTGCTCTATACAGAACACCCTAACGCATGCATCGAAAATGGCAGAACCAACCCATTCAGTGACGTTTCAAGGCACAGAATCGATCTACAAAGACTGGCCGTCAGTCTGCGTTCTGGCCGCGACACCCTCCAACAGCTGCGGTCACACGGCGGCCGGCTCCCGCTCCTGAGCGGGCTGGCGGAGGGTCGTACACACGTAGACGTCACGGACGGAAACCCCAAGACAGACAGACGAGAGACGGACTCGGAAATGGCCGTGAACGTCAGCTGCGGTTAAACGAAACGTAAGCAAAAACCTTCTTCTGGTGTTTCCGAACACCAGCTGCCACCAGCGCCTTTCGGTCCTAAGCAAACACGGGGACTGTCATCTGCCCCCCCCACACCCCGCCGCGGGCGCCCGAGGGTCCGGCAGCGCTGGCCAGCCTCGTCCAGGGAAGGAGGGCCGTGCCCGGCGGGCCCCACGCGCCCGCCTCCCGTCCCCAGTCACAGAGCCCAGCCCGGAGCCGCACGATGAATGCACGATGCGAGATTCACGATTTTTTTTTGGTCTTTTTCTCTTTCTTTAAACAAAACTTCACTCAGATATGTGTCCCTCCTGGCGTCTCCCCGAGTCCCCTACTGTCAAAGTGCCGTCCCTTTGTGCCTTCCGCGGAGGCAGAGGCCTTGTCTCCAGAGGGACGCGGGCGGCTTTGAAGCCGGTCGTCTGAGCTCGGGTCCTGGTGGCCCCGGGCCCAGGATGCGCGCGAACCGCAGAGCTGGCCTGGAGGGGGGTCCGCAGCTCCCGGCCCGCGCCCCGCGCTCCGGAAGCCCGCCGCCCGGCCCCGAGGGATGCGGAAGGACATGGAGACGGCGCGTCCCACAGACCAGCGTCACCTGCGGCAAAGGGGGGCGTCCTGGGCTCACACCGCACACTGTGTGCGCCTATGACCCCATCACACCTGCTCACACCGCACACTGTCCCCATCACACCTGCTCACACCGCACACTGTCCCCATCACACCTGACACACCACACACTGTCCCCATCACACCCGCTCACACCACACACTGTCCCCATCACACCCGCTCACACCGCACACTGTCCCCATCACACCTGCTCACACCGCACACTGTCCCCATCACACCTGCTCACACCGCACACTGTCCCCATCACACCTGCTCACACCGCACACTGGGAAGGTGTGTCCGTCTTCCCCCGAGCTGTGGGCTGCTCCAGCCAGAGGCTGGACCCGTGCAGCGGTCTGCGAGGTCTCCGATTTGCAGTCACGCTGGACAGGAGGGCGGGTGACCTGGGACCCCATGGGTGTGTGGTGTGGGGACAGTCCTGGAGGACTGAGCCCCGGCCTGGGCAGTGGGTGTCAGAACCTGCTCACCCGGCCGCTGTCAGGGGTGCGAGTGTGGCCGCGTGAGCGTGGGGGACAGGGGGACCTGTGTGTTCTCCCTCAGACGGTGGCCACGCCCCCCTGGGAGCCCCCAAGAACCGCAGGGCCCAGCGGGTGTGACCCGTTCTGTGCACCCAGCGTTGGGGAGCCCACACCAGGAGCCAGAGTTGCTGAGACCGAGTCCCAGCTCTGTCGTCCCCCCATCTGGCGGCTTACTCAGAGGACGCCCTGCGGTGGAGGACGCCCTGCGGTGGCGGCTTTACGCCAGGCGGGACCAGGCGCCGAGCTGTCAGTCACGCCCGTGTGAGAGCCAGCGCTGGGTGACAGCGCCTGGGCCTCGCTGCCTGTCGGGCAGGAGGCGGCCGGAGGCAGGGAGCGGAGGCATGTGTGGGGGGGTGGCCGGTGCCCTCACCCCCGGGAAATCATCCCCCTGTGGGTACCGCGCCCCCAAGGGCCCCAGAGGTGTCGTCTTGAGCCGGAGCTGGTCACGAAGCACGGACTGATGCTCAGAGAGACGCAAAGTCACAGACAAAAGTTAATCTGCATAAAAGCACATATCCAAGAATAGCGAATTTCATAGTAACGTAAATTTTAAAGAAATTGGGAACCTAACTTTTAAAGGACCTTTAAAATGTCTTGCTCAATGATCCAAATTGTTACAGGGTTTATTATCCTCTTCAGAGCATGTTCACACACGCACACACACATGCACACGCACACACGTGTGCACACACATGCATGCATATGCACACGCACGTGCACACATGCACACACGCACATATACACACACAGACACACACAGATACACACAGACGCGCACACACGCACACAGACACACACACAAACACGCAGACACACAGATACACACAGACGTACACACGCACACACACACAAACACACACACGCACACATACACACAGACACACAGAGAGACACACGCACATGTGTGTATGTATATATTCTTCCCATTCAACCCATACCACATAGAAAATCATGTAAAACAATCCTCATTTCACCAATAAACAAATTGAGACTCAAAAACAGTTTCTGAGTAACTTGGCCAAGACCCCCACGTTCACCCGGAAGAGAGGGTGTGGGGTGTGGGGTCAGGAGCAAAGAGAGGACGTGGGGGGGTGTGGGGTGGGGGGTGTGGGGTAGGGGGGGCAGGATCAAACGCGTTCTGATGGTCGCCCCGTGCCGGCACCGTGCCGCACGGCTCACACACGCGTGTGTTCACTGAACGCCCACGCAGGGGGGTGAGGCAGGAGGCCGAGGCCGACCTCATCCGCCGTCCCCACCCACAGGGCCTGGATCAGGCCTTCGGGAAAGAGAACGAATTGCCAGTGGCAACGGATCGCACTCGCAGGGAGTGAGCGGGACGCGAACCAGCACTCGGGACGACGGTGCCCGGAGCCGCGTAGACAGTGAGCCGGCACTCACGCGTGTGTTTTGTCCTGTTGCATCCGTGCCCACGGGGCCAAGCGCAGTGGGGGAGGAGGAAGAGGCCGTGTTTGGAACCAGGGCTGGGTGACAGCACTTTTGGTACGCGAGAACCACAGTGCGTTCCTGTGTTTGAAAACCACGTGCAAAATCTTAACGGTAAACACGGAGCAGGGAATATTTACTGATTTGTCACCCGAACCGATGCGGGTTCGTAAAACCTGTCAGCAGACGATAAAGGGAAAAATCATAGGCACTCATTTGACAGGAAGAGAGTTTGAGAATAATTTCTCCGCATGTAAATAACTTACAAGCTGGCTGAGTAATTGTGGCTATGATGCCTGAACGTTCGATGAGAAAATGTCATTAATTTAAAAGTTGGACTCACGCAGTTCTCACGTTTTGATGCAAAATCAAAAAGCCTCGTGGATAATTTGCATCTGAATCTCTGCCGTAGCGTTTTGGTTATTTGCTTAGCCAAGGACAGCGCAGTGTGACGTCACTTATTCTAGAATTTAACTATATCAGCCATTTACAAAGAATCATATAATTTCTCAATATTTTATTTCTTACATCAATTCACTATTCTAATGACTGAGCTTAAAATATTTTTCTCCATTTGATTAACATACCGAATACTACAATCCTTCAATGAGTCAAGATTTGTTCTCAGACATCTAACGTGGATGTTTATATCTCTATGGGTATGAGTTAATATGGAGATATATATATCTTTTTGGAGATATCCACACACACATCATTATTTCTCTCTCTCTCCATATATATATATATATACATATGGCTTTAAATTAATCTGTCTGTCTATCATCTATCTATCTATCATCTCTCTATCATCTCTCTATCATCTATCTATCATCTATCATCTATCTATCTATCTATCTATCTATCTATCCATCATTATCTATATTCATCCTTCCTATCCTAGTGGTTTAGCATTCCATAAGGACTATACCAGTTAACATAAAATTCTTCCTTTAACGAAGGAAAAAAGAATGTGATTTCTTTGAGCCCTATTTTGTTTTGATTTGACTATACGTACAATTCAAACTCAAAACCGTCACTTCTTAGAATAAGTGGTGAAAACGCGGTAATTGCAAAATTAATATCCTCATCCTGCTTGAAATAAAATAGTACGAATCATCAATGTGATCTTTCTTGAAGGTACAGGCAACGATATAGCCCTGTCCCCTTTTAGTTGATAAACATACACACGTGTGTCTTGTTAAATCGTGCGTGTGAAAAGTTTCACCTGCTAAACTGTGGGCTCGTTAGTTCCCAGAGTCTGAGAAAACCCACAGCCTCCTTCTCCTCAGTACGCGAGACGGACACAGTGATGTGCCCGGAGCGTGTGTGACACTTCTGTCCTCTCCGTAAATGCACCTTCGTCCACCACGGGCTGCTGCACGGTTTAATGTACACACACCGCAAAGTCTGTCAGCTTTTTCTGGGGGGAGTGGATGGCTGGAGCGTTTTTCTTGTTCTAGGATTATTTCTGTTATCAGTAACCGAAAGCACAGACTTTATGGCAGACAAACCAGAATAGACACGTGAGCTAAAAGGATTTTCTTATCTAAGGGGTGTCAGATACTGAAATAGCTCACTGGGGTTAAGACACAGACATTATTTTCTGTGAAAGTGATTAGAAATAGGCATGCGTGAATCTCTGCGTGGTTGATAAAAATACTTTTAAATTTTTTGGATTAAAATTTGAGCACTAAAGTGTTCTTATGTACGCACAGAAAGTATTTAAAAAATAGAACGAACTTAGAATCCAATATTAAAAAAAAAAAAACAACAAACGTAGAATCCAAAGTGTTCTTATATAAGAACAAAAAGTATTTTTAAAAAATAAGACAAACTTAGAATCTAATGTCAGAGTGAATACCGCAGTGCGTTTCACCCGCCCTGATAAACTCAGTTGTATTCGTTCACGAATTCGTTCGTTCATTCGTTCGTTCATTCATTCATTCATTCATATCACATGTGTCATTCCTTCAGCAGATGGGTCTAACGCACA
The DNA here is from genome assembly GCA_004027375.1 of Macroglossus sobrinus. Lineage (NCBI taxonomy): Eukaryota > Metazoa > Chordata > Mammalia > Chiroptera > Pteropodidae > Macroglossus > Macroglossus sobrinus. The sequence goes on along the minus strand of PVKZ01004951.1, from coordinate 57,572 downwards.
TCTGGGCCTCGGCCACTACCTGGCCATCCAGGACAGTGGACGGACAGGAAGTCGTGGGCCTCCCGCTCACGGGGGAGGAGGCAGAAGTGGAAAGGCAAGGACAGGATAAAACCTTGACAGAGAGCCGTGCAGGCGAGTGAGTAACAGGTTGGGGAGGGGGTTTGAGCCGATCGCTGTGGGGAGGGGCCCGTGGGGCTTGATGGTTTAGAGCGAGGTGGCCCCCGGAACCCCTGCCACAGCCTCCCAGCTTTGGGGCGCAGAGGAAGCCGGCGGTTCGGGGCGAGCGGGGAAAGGGCCCCCCTTGACACGGAGCTCCTCGTCTCCACGTCTCCACGAGGCTCGAAGCTCCTCCCAGCCTGTTTCTTCCGTGCGAACCCCCGGCCTTCCCGTCACCGCGTTTTGCTCACAGGCTTGTGGCCTGACATCTGAGTTAAACCCCCCAGAGTGAGGGCTGCGGGGGGGTGGGGGGGCGATACCCCGTGCAGGGGTGGCCTGGCGCCGCCGACACTCACACAGCTTTCCACGTCTCCTCCGCCTACGAGCATTACCGGGATTTTTGTTTGTTTGTTTTTTGTACAAGCATGAAAGCTGAGTTTTCCTAGCAGACTATCTGAAACCATAGTCTTCAACTTCTTTCGGAGACTTCCGTCTCCCAGCTGAGGCTGCAGCTGGTTTCTCTCTCTCGTGTTATTATTACCAGGGACACCTGCCTGCCCAGGACACAAGACTGGCCACACTGCATGTCTCCTTCTTCACCGTGACGCCACCGAGGGGCCAGGTGTGCACAGTCGAGCGGCTCTGATCGTCCAGGAAATCGGTGAGCTTGTGCATACCCACCGCCGCCCTTTCTGCGATGCCAGGAGTTATCACCGAGTTGGTCCACGTGTGCAATCTACAACGAAGACTTTTGGTTTCTCATCCTTCGTAATCGCGATGGAAAGATACTGGCCCCCGATGACTTGATGGGGGTTCTGTGATTTGCCTTAAAGCTTTCCTCTTAGTTAAGAGCTTCCAGAGGCTTCTTAAAAACAAGGCCCTTCCCTCGTGCTGATCTAGCTCACGTCCACGGTATCACCCTGAAGGAAGGATCCGCTTTATACGAGATGGCAGAGTGTTTCTGCTTCAGTCCTCGTGGCTGAAGGGAGTTTCAGGCGAAACTGTCCCCCGCCCAACGTCCATTAAGCAAATAAAACAACAGACGAGGACGGATGAAGCAGCTCGAGCCGGGATCAAGCAGGTTCCCCCCGAGAAGTCGGGATGGAATGCGGGTCCTGCGCCCCTCACCTCGAAGTGGGTGTCCAGGTCCTGGGGAAGCCCAGCCTGACGGACACCACGGGTGGAGCGTGGACAAGGGATGAGCCACTTTGCAAAGGGAAGGGGACAGTGGAGGGGACAGACAAGGGGACAGCCAGTGCACTTCATGGCCTCGCACAGCCAGCTCTCACGCGCCCTGCCGTCCCAGGCGGTGGCACTGCTCTGTGTCTGGTTACCGGGGTGGGGAGGGGCTGGAGAATCAGTGTGGACCCTCATCCGCTCCCCCCCTGTGGGCACCCGGCCAGCAGCCGCCCCCGCAGGCTGGCCTGAGGCCGCTGAGACGCCTGCCCGCCTCAGACTAGCCTGGGGGCTGCATCCAGGCCAAAGGACATCCCTTTCCCAGCAAAACTTGCTCAGCAGAATTCCTTTTAAATTCAGTGATCACTTATCACCAAACTCGCTGCTCCCAAGTCTGCTAATGCGCATGCTTTCCCAGCAGTGCCGGCTGCTGCTTTCAGATACGGCCCCGCTCAAAAGGTTTCCTTAGTCAAGAGACGCCCCGTGATTCAACACACTCTCCGCTCTGCCGTGTTTGTGCCTGGTTTCTGCTCCTTGATGAAAACGTTTTTAATCATTCATGTTCAAGTGCAAATCCCCCGCCTGGCGTGGACGCAGAGTGTCGGACCCAATTCCAACTGAAGTACAAGAAAACGCAGGGACAAAGAGATGCTGCAGAATTCACAGAGTCTCCGCCAGTCCCACGGGAATTAATTCTGCCCGGGCTCCTGCCTTCGATGATCTATGTCCCATCTGCTTCTGCCGTGGTCCCCTTTTACGGTCCACCGATGGGGGGGTGACGGTGGCTGCTTGTGTTAACATCTGACAGATGCCAAAACGTCGCGTCTCGGTCCCACCCGCACCCTCCGTCTGATTTCCAGCCTCGTCACTCTCATCTCCTTGCAAATTCTTCAGGTTCGATCTCGACCGGAGTCAGACCTCGTCACCAGGGTTTTTGCAAGTTAATGACATGGAAGCTGGTAATGCACAAGCACGCCTCTGGGGTCAGCTTACTGTCCACGTTCCAAAGTCATCTGGGCTCAGAGAATGAGGTCCGGGGGAGCCTTGGGGACGACCCCGCAGGGGACCGGCGCACGCACAGACGCCTGCTCCTGCCTCAGTGTCCTCTTCCGAGAACGGCCCTCTGTCCTCTGTTCGAAAGGCGTTTTTCCTACACGTTCACGGAGAGGGGGTCGACGGACATCTCCGTGTCAGCTTAAGGAGCACAGCATGATGGCTCTGTTTACGTACGTTGTGACGTGGTGACCGCAGTAGCTTCAGCTAACACCCACTTTCTCCTATACATACAATAAAAAGGGAAAAAAAGGAGACAAGGAAAACGGAGAAATTATCTTCTTGCGATAACTCTTAGAATTGATTAACTCTCTTAACGAGTTTCCTGCAGGGCACACAGCAGGGTCAGGCGGCGTTGTCACCTTGGCCGTTGCATCCTCACAACTCACCTGGTCTTACAGCTGGAAGCTGCACTGATGTTTTAATTTTTACTCCTACAGCACCTGGTCTTCCTGGGCGGTCTCCCATCCAAGTCCTAACCAGATCCTGCTTAGCTTCCGAGCTCAGACGGGATCAGGCACATTCAGGGGGGAGTGGCTGTGGGCTGGAAGGCTGTACCTTTGATCACCTACCTCCAACTCCCCCAAATCCCGCCCCCCACATGCCTCTGGTAACCACAAGTCTGATCTCTTTTCCTATGAGTTTTTCATTTGTTTTCGTTTTTTTATTTAGATTCCAGATGTAACTGAAATCACACAGTATTTGTCTTTCTCTAATTCATTTCACTTAGCGTAATCCCTTCCACGTCCATTCCACGTTGTTACAAATAGTAGTTCCTTTTCTATTTTTTAATGTCTGAATAATAATACTCCCTTCGGCGTACGGATGTAACTTCTCCATCCGTTCATCTGCTGACGGACACTGCGGCTGTGTCCACGTCTTGGCCACTGTAAATGACGCCACTATGAACACGGGGTGCAGACGCCTTTCTGAGTCAGTGGTCTCAGGTGCTTTGGATGTATTTCTGGAAGTGGAATTACTGGATCATAGTTCTCCTTCCAATTTTTTGAGGAACCTCCATACTGGTTTCCATCGTGGCTGCAATAATTTATTCGCATCAACAGAGCACGAGGGTCCCCTTTTCTCCGTATCCACGCCAGCATTTTTTAGCTCCCGTCTTTTTGATCATGGCCCCTTTGAAAGGCATGAGGTGATAGCTCACTGTGGTTTTAATTTGCATTTCCCTCGTAACTAGCTACGTTGAGCATCATTTCACATACCTTGGGCTGTGTGTATATCTTCTTTAAAGAAATGTCTATTCAAGTACTTTGCCCATTTTTTTAATTAGACTGTCTTCTTTTTACTTTTATGCTATTGGATTTTATGAGTGTTCATGTATTTTGAATACTAATCTCATATCAGATCTACAGTTTGCAAACATGTTTTACAATTCCAGGTTGCCTTTTTACTTTGTCGACGGCTTCTTTTGCTGTGTAGACGCTTTTCACTCTGATATTGTAAATTGTTCATGGTTTAATTTTGTGACTTACGCTCCCAAGTGTCACATCCAAAAAAATCATTAGCATACCCCGTGTCAAGGAGCTGCCTTTGAGTGTTTTCTTATAGGATTTTTATGGTTTCATGTCTACGTTTAAGTGTTTACCTCATTTTGAGTTAATGTTTGTCAGTGGTGTCTGATGTGGATCCAATTTCATTGTTTCAAGTGTAAATATCCAATTATCCCAGCAACATTCATTGAAAACATCATTATTATTATTATTATTATTATTATTATTATTATTATTATATCCCAGTGAGTATTTTTGGCTCCCTTGTCAAATATTAGTTGACTGTATTTGCTTAGGTTTATTCCTGGGCTCTGGATTTTGTTCTCTTGGTCTATTTATTTATTTATTTTTATGTCATCATAGTTATCATACTATTTCAAGCTATACTTTTATTGCATACTTTGAAATCAGGAGGTGTGATGCCTCCTGCCTTGTTCTTTTTTCAGCATTTTGGCTATTCTGGGACTTTTGTGGTTCTATCTAAATTTTAGGAGTGATTTTTCTATTTCTGTAGGAAAAAGAACGCCATTGGCATCTTTATAAGGATCACATGGCCTCTACAGGTGGCTTTTGGTTCTACTGACATTTTAATAATATTAATTCATCCAATCCATAAACACAAGACACCTTTCCATTAACTTGCCTTCGGTCCCTCTCGTCAATGTCTCGTAGTTCTGAGTAAAGAGCTTTCAACTCCTTAAATTTATGCTTAAGAATTTTCATTGATTTTGTTGCAACTATAAATGGAATTGATTTTTTTTTCATAACATTCATTGTTAGTATATAGAAATGCTGCTGATTTTTATATGTGAGTTTTGTATCCTGCATCTTCACTGAATTCACCGATTGGACCTGACCGTTTTTCAGTTGAGTCTTCAGGATTTTTCTGTCTATGAAATGTCATCTGCGAACGGAGATAACTTTACTTTTTCCCTTCCGATTCTAATGCCTTCGATTTCTTTTTCTTGCCCGATAACTCCAGCCGGGATTTCTGGTACTGTTATGAACAGGACTGGTGCACGCGGACACCTTACCTTACTCCTGATCTTAGAAGAAAAGCTTTCAAACCTCCTCCATGAAATATAACATTGGTGGTGGACTGATCATACGTGGACTTTATAATGCTGAGATAGGTTCCCTCTATCGTGAACGCTGACTTCTGTCCAATCTTTGCCTGCCTCTACCGAGATGTTTGTAGGATTCCTTTCTTTCATCGCGTTAATGTATCACATGGATCGATTTGCATATCTGGAAGCACCTTGGATCTCAGGCGATCACAATGCCTAGCGATTCACCGCACGATTTGTGAATTAGCTATTTTTCTTCCAATCCATCCATATCCTGCTTAAGCCATCCGCAGTCTGTGTCTATAATAATTTGCAATCGACAGCCCTGGCTATTACTATACCGTGCAATACATGCGAGGGGCAACCATGCATTTTGCACCTTGCTGATAATTTAGCTACCTCGAGGGAGTTGATGACTTCCTGCATTCAGAAGAATTAAACCACGGTGACAGTCGTCTTTTTGGGTGAGGTTCTTTGATTCTACTTTCGTTCTGATTCCACTGCCAGGATAGCGTCTTAGCTTTGCCCGTGCGCTCTGGGCTGAATCTGCACCAAGGAGGATCCAGCTTTAAAGATGTATAGTTTGGTCTTATCTTGTTCCTGTCTCTGTTGATTGAGCTGAACCGTCACAAGAGATGATCAAACTTGGTACCATGGAGTCTGCAACTACTCAGATCAAACCTCCTCAGATCTCGGTTTATAATGAACATATCGCCCTGGAGAGACATAAGAGGTACCCCAAGGGGAAGCGGCAGACCCCAGGTGCCGCGTGAGCCTTCGGGGTGGTACGGCGTTACCGTGGTTACCGTGGGCTGTAAAGCTCATGGGTCCGACTAGGCGTTCGGTTCTTGGCGGCCGCAGGTGCAGTGCTCGGAGCTCAGGGCGGCGAGAACTGTCCTGGCCCCCGCCCCATCGGCCCCATCGGCCCCATCGGCCCCATCGGCCCCATCGGCTTCATCGGCCCCATTGGCGGCAAGAATTGCTCCTCACGTGTTTCCTGCTCGTTCCCACCGAGCACAGGAAGCCACGTTCTGGTGATTAAGCAGCAATATCATTGCAGAAGCCAAATGAATAATCGTTGCGTTAATGAACTGTATCTCAGAAAAGATTCGTTTTTGAATGTTAAGCCTCTTTCGTTGTGAAAGAGAAAATGTATTTCCATTCCATTGAATCAACTAGAGATGCTCATCGTCTATACGGTTTCACGCCCTGTCTACACTCGTCTCTGGATCTGCACACAGGGACTTGGCTAGGTGCTGTCTGATCGTCCTGTTACACCCCTGCCTCCCTCGACCCGCCCCTCCTCCTCCCTCCCCCTCCCTCTTTTCCTCTCCTTCCCTCCTTCCTTCCTTCCTTTCCTCCCTCTCTCACACCCCTCTAGGAATGGAGCCACAAAATCTTTCAAGAATTAGATTTGGTTTGTCGGTAATGAACAGCAGGTGGTTCACAAATGAGTAATGATAATTAAATACCTGAGAAATAAATTTTGTCACTTAAAAGAAATTTGGAGTGCTTCCTTGTGGGAAAGAAAAAAAAGAGAGAGAGAGAGATGGATTCTTTTTTGAAAAGTAGTTTCATGAGCTTGGGTCCTGAGATGCATTCTGAGGGCCAATATCTTCACAAAAACAAAACGCTTCTCCAAAAATAATGAAAAGACGCTTGCTGGACAAGAGCAGGATTTGTTTTTCACCCTTTGACTATGAATCCCAAATATCTATATTTTTCTCCTTTCTGGATCTTGCATATTCTTAAGGAAATTCCAGACACAAAAGAAGTCTCAATGACTGCTATCAGACCCCTCTTCTCTCTCCCTTGTGGCACCATTGTGCTTCCCGAATGCCACCACAGACAAAGCTAGACAGGATACACACCGTGTACGCGCTCACAACTCGAAACGGACACTTCTGACCGCGACAAAATCATCCAACAAAAAAATGTGGAATTCTCCAACACCCCAAGGGATGTGTCCAGCCATACATTCTACCCATCGCACCGTAACAATTCCCAGCTGGGGTGTCGGGAGCCAGGGATGGGAAAGGCACGTCTGGTTTTTATCTGCATGGTAGACCAGTGCTTTGTGAAGCTTCGTGTGCAGTATCGTTGTAGATGACACATACGTGAATTTTTAAATGTGTAGTTCTAAATATGTATTAGAAAATACGTGTGGCAGCCATCTGGGGGTCGCTTGCGGACTCCTCCCCAGTGGCCCTGGAGGGGCGCAGGCTGGGGCTGCCCTTGGCCTGCAGTTGGGCCCCGTGTCACGCCCTCTCCACGAAGCCACGCTAATGAGACCGGGAGACTCAGGGACCCTCCACGGTCCTGGAAACAGACACGGGGGAAGCCGCCAGAATGGGGAGACCAAGAGGCGTGTCCCACGTGAAAGAACAAAGCAGAGTCCCAGAACAAGATCTAAGCGAACAGCAGGCGAACACGCCACCGGATGCAGCTCTCAAAACACTGGTGAGAACGAGGACGCTCCATCCGCTCAGGGGGAGAATATAGATGCACGCAGTGAGCACTTCCACAAAGAGGTAGAAACATAACAACGGAAGGTGGCGATTATAAAAGGGAGCCGGCCAGACATGCAGATGGTAATAGCTGAGATGAAGCGAGCAACAGCGGAAGTCGGCGGAGGGGATGAAACGCAGGATCAAATATCTGACATAGAGGATGGGGGTGGGGCAGGGCACCCACAGCAATGGAGAAAAGAATCCAAAACAATGAAGACAGTTTAAGGAGCCTCTGGGACAACATCAGGCGTGACAACATTCGCGGCACAGGGGTGCCAGAAGGAGAAAAGAGAGAGAGCAAGATGTTGAAGATCTATTGGAAGAAATAATTGTGAAAAACTCCCTTAATCGGGTGAAGGAAATAGACATGCAAGGGCAGGAAGCTCAGACGGTCCCCAAAAGATGGACCCAAAAAGGTCCACACCAAGACACGTCATCATTAAAATGCCCAAGGTGAAAGACCAAGAGAGAATCTTGAAAGCAGTGAGAGGAAAGCAGTGAGTTACGTGCAAAGAAGCCCCCATAAGACAGGCAGCTGATTTCTCAGCAGAAACTTCACAGGACAGAAGGGACTGGCACAAAATATCCTACAACGAAGATGACTCTACCCAGCACAGCTGTCACGTAGAACTGAAGGACAGACACAGAGCTTCCCAGACAAGGAAAAGCTAAAGCAGGTCATCACCACCACGCTGGTCTTACAGGAGATGTTGGTGGGACTTCTTTAAGAAGAAAACATGTGTAGCAAACGTATGACGAAAGCATGGCAATAACTACATACCGGTATATCAACAAGTTCTTCAAATGAAAAAAAAAAAAATTAAGTGCACCAATCAAAACACAGGGAGGCCGAATGGATAAGAAAACAAGACTCCTCCATACGATGCCTAGAAGAGACTTCAGATTAAAAGGCTCATACAGACTGATAGTAAAGGGGCGGAAGAGACATCGCATCATGGACCTGAAGGTCGTCATGCTGAGTGGGGTGAGTCAGAGGGAGAGGAAGACAGATGTCAGGGCTTCATGTACGCGTGGAATCTGAAGAACAAAATAACAGCAGCAAACTCACAGATGCAGAGACTATTTTGAGGGTTACCAGATTGGGGGGCGGATAGGGGGAATCAGGAAAAAAGGGCAAGGTGATTAAAAAAGTCCACACGGGTAGTTACGACGTAGTCACGGAGATGGAAAGTATAGCATGAGGAATACGGTCCATCGTATTGTCATAAATAGGTGTGGAGCAGAGAGGAGCTGGATTTATCGGGACGATCAATAGATCTTTAATCACTATGCTCTACACCTTTAAGTGAACATGATATTGGATGCCAACTATAATTGAATAAAAAATATTATTAATAAAATGTACCAGGTATTTCAAATTATTGTCTAAATTAGCCGTATCCAAAGCCTAAGAGTTTCCTTCTTTTCTATGTGCTGACACCTGGCCTGGCCAGACGCTTGGACTTTGGGCCATCTGGACGTGAAATGATCTCTCGTTATAATTTTAGTTTAGCCTCTATCAACATTATTGAGGACATCCATATTTTTACATGATGATGGGTGATTTGGCTTTACTTTTTTCTTTAAAATATCCTTTGCTTATGTTTCCATGGGGACCCTTTATTTTCTTTATCGCTCACTGTTTATTCACGATACAAATTATTTCGTGGTTATTAACAGGATGTCTTAGTCTATAGCTGATAATTCTCACTGTTTATGGTATCTTTGATTTTAATGGAGTCAAATGCATCATCTTTTTCATGTTTTCTCTCGTTTCACCTGTAGAAAATATGTTTTCGATAATCTCTTTAGAAAGTGGTAAAGCTTTGCTTTTTCACTTGTAAGCCCATAATCTGTCCGGGATTTATATGTGTGCATCGTGTAACAGAGAGAAGCAATTTCCTTTTTCCCTACGAATAGCCAATTGTCTCAGCACCCTTTATTCACCCACAGCCTTTTCTGTGAATGTTAGATTTATGCGAACTCGATTCCTATGTGTTCACCACAGTCCCCTGGCTCCCCGTCGGAGTCAGGGGGTCTGTTTCTCTGTCACTGCTTTCTGCTTTCCTTCTCTCCACGACCACCACGATCTTTTAACGATGAGCTATTTGAAGAATTATTAGCTGGGGTGCAGGACACCACGCCTCTCCTAGTTTAAAGTTTGTTTGTTTGTTTCCAGCACGTCCGCTCGTTTACGAGTGGGACAGACTTTTGGCAGAATCGGACATATTCCCGATGCTTGTTAAGCATTCCGGTGGGGACGATGCTTCCAGCATAAAACCCGACGAAGCTTTCGCCCACCTGTTCCTCACTATGGAGATGGAATACGTGTTTCACGTGTGTCGCCCGAGAGACAAGATCCACAGAGTGACGTGATCATGTGATCATAGATTTCTACCCAGACAGGTCCTGGTGGGACCTGGCATGTCATGTAAAGGCTTACCTCTGCCTCACTCTGGCACTGCCCATTGATGCGGTGCACCTGGCTCCCGCACCTGGCTCCCGCACCTGGCTCCTGCACCTGGCCCCCACACCTGGCCCCCGCACCTGGCCCCCGCACCTGGCCCTACACCTGGCCCCCGCACCTGCACACCTCTGAGACGCCTCCTTCCTGACCCTCGAGCAAAACCACCCTCGGGGGAGCACAGGACCTTGTCAGCTGTCGTCCAGCGCAGCCCTCGCCTCACTTCGTTTCATCTTCCTCACATTTCCTAGTTCCACACGCACAGAAGGAACCGCAGAACGTCGTTCTGAGGAGCGTCTCTCCGTCTGCTGAGCTCTCACTTGCAGGCGTGTCGTCATCAGCTCCGGCTCATGTTAATTTTTATAAAGATTTCCTGCAGGTTTGGATGTCCTGAGGTTGGCAAAGTGAGGGGCGTGGAGGGGTGGCAGCTCAGAGGAGCGCCTCCGGCCCCTCCTGGGTGGCGGGGATCGGGGGACAGGGGTTGTAATGGAGGAGAGAAACGTCAGACAGACGTGGAGTCTGCACGCGAATCCCGAGGGGCCCCCGTGTGCCCGTGTGCCCGTGTGCCCGGGAGGCCCCGGATTGGGGGAGCAGAACTGGCTCTGAGCTCGGTGTCTGTGACGATGGGCCCTGGGCCCTCAGAATCCAGAATCCTCCGAAGCCCCCAGAATCCAGCTCCCTGGGGACTGAGAACAGCACGGAGATGCAGAGGGCGATGAGCGCTCACTCACCCCATGTCCCCGCAGCCCCCCGGTGGTGGCCCCACGCCCCCTCAGCAGACGCCTGCCCTGGGCTTCCGTCCAACAAAACCAACACTAGATCACGTGTCCATGTTTGTTTGCTTTTTGGTTCTGGCAGGGAGGGTTAAACCGCCCAGGACCCCCTGCCCCGCAAACAAGAGAACCTCGCATTTCTTTCTCACACCCTGGGGCCCCCCGGAGGTCCCAGCTGAAGGTCCTGGTTACTTTCCTGCTGTTTAATGGTTGCACGAGGGAGATGCATTTGGAATTAACTTCAGGCTGCTGCTGACCTTGAATTTTCCGTCGCTGTCCTCCTCATGAATTTAATTAAATTATCTTCCGGGTGAATGTACTTTTTTAACGACTCACATCCCCCCAGATTGAAAGCCCCCGGAAAGGGTGCCTGGCTCATGGTGAAAATTCAGTAAGTCATTGTTGAGTGAACGAATCAGTAAATCACACACACACACACACACACAGCTCACACGTGCGCGCACACACACACACGGCTCACACACACACATGGCTCACACGCACACACGGCTCACACAAACACACGAATCACACACACACGGCTCACACGCACACACGGCTCACACACGCACACACGGCTCACACACACACACGAATCACACACACACACACGGCTCACATGCGTGTGTGCGCGCGCGCACGCACACACACACACACACACACAGCTCACGCCTAGCTATCAGAGGAAGGGCTCTGGTGTGGGACTTCGACGGTCACGAATCCTGTGTGACCTTGGACGTCAGCCTTCTCTGGCTCGTCCCCTGCACCCGGCTGGGAATGTTTCCAGGTCCACGTATAATCAAGAACACGGCTGCCGCCCAGGAAAGGAAGACCCCACGACCGGCCGTACGGTTTTGGTTCACGCATCGGTCTCTGGAAATCCCGCAGACAATCCGACCCTCCCCGGCACCGCTGTTCTGCAGAAGGCAGAAGGCCGGCCTGCGAGCCCAGGGTTTTGTTTTCACGTGCGGTTCGCCAGCCTCTCGCATTTCCCTGCTGTGACCCCACGCAAGCAGCTCCGTGAGGCACCAGGGGTGATGAGCCAGGGCAGCGGAGAGCGAGAGGAGAACGGACACTGGGGACAGCGACGGGCACAGGGAGAGTTCCTGGACGGGACGGCCTTTAGCCCGGTAAGTCACAGCAAGTGTCGCACGGCGTCTCTGGCAAGAAACGCTGACGGCCAGGGTTTGGGCCAGCCAACTCCCCTTGTCACCCAGAAGGTCCTGCCCCACAGGGACACGCAGCGGGGGGCCACGTCCCCGTGTTTGCTCTCCCGGCATCCCACGCTGGGCCCACACCGCACGCGCAGAGCTCACTGCCAGCAGCTCGGTTCAGTCATCCGAAGAGATACAGCCACGGCAACGGTCCCGAAGACCGGACATCGCCATCAGTTTCACCCCAGAGGGATCTTACGTGTCCTGTGTGCTCCTTGTCAGGCCTCATTCTGGAATTTACACGGACACGCGAAGGGCCTGGCCCTCCCCCCAGTGAGCTCGGGACGGTGCGCACAGCGGGAAGACGCACACCGCCCACGTTCAAGGCGAACTACAGACAGCCCGCGCTGACCAAATAGTCCTCTGACAGGCTCAAGGGTGGACAAAGGGATTTAAATAACTGTAACAGAGAGCTGAGGGATGGCTATATATACGTATACGTCCATTTGGTATTTTTGACAAAGACATAAAACAACCCAGTGGGAGAAATAATAGTCTTAGCAAACAGTGCTGGAAATTCTGGGTATCCCTGGAAAAAACAATATACTTAGACACCCTACTCACACTGAAAATATATTCATTTAAGATCTATCACGGACTTAAATATAAGAGCAAACGTTATAAACACTCCAGAGGCAAATACGGAAGAAAATCTTCGTAACGTGGGTGTAGGCGCAGGTTTCTTAGGACGTAAAACTCAAAACCATAAATGAAAAAAGATAAATGAGATTCCCTTAAAATGAAAAACTTCTCATTAGAAAATCTCATACTTCTGGTAAAACGCGCATGTATAACGTTCATGAAGATGCAGAGTGAGGCAGCGAAGAGGTGTCCGGATGGGTCCCACTGGCCCGTCGGAGATAAGGGGACCCCAAAACTGAAAGAGTGATGGCTCCTAACCCTCTAAGTGAAAATGACCTATGAGATTTCTGCCGCGTGCATTCAGAAACAAATACAGAAATACGTAACCGGAGATGACAACCTTCCTGCAGTGGAATGGATGACGACCACTAAATGGAGAAGCGACACTAAAACAGAAAATCACCGTTTTGCAGCCATCCGAGTCATCACCATTACAGACAAGACTAAAACCTCGGCGTGCACTTTAGCAGGAAGAGGCGACTGACCCGGCCTCGAGCGTCTGTGCCTCGTCCGCTTACGGGCCACAAAGGGCCGACGGCAGCTTTCGCGGGAAGCGGCGGGCAGACCCCACCTTTGACCAACAGATGACATTGATGTCACTGCTCGTGGCGCAAACCGATCCCGCCCACTTTTTACAACTCGCTGTGAAGGACGGCACTGCCCTGCTCAGAGGGTGTCCCACCAGAAACACCCGGACTGAGGACCAGGCCCCAAAACGGCCGACCCGCACCCTCCAATGTCGATGTCACAAAGCAGGAACACCAAGTCAAAAGCCAAACAGCCAGGATGACCCCCGCCCCGGGCTGTGTTAGGCCGGCTCGCACCTGGGCGAACCACCCCACGAAGGATGACTGATTCCCTTGGGTGAGGACGCTGTTATCAGGGCCATCGGTGTTAAATCTTATGGATTTGGTCGTTCGTTGCCCTTGGGTTACATAAGAGAACGGACAGCCTTGCTTCAGAGAGAGGGAGACACAGAGATGAGACACAGAGAGAGAGAACGAGAGCATTTCTTAGATTTTTAATCCCATTATCCATCCTACCTGCTTAGGACCGCTCTCTTTTTTTTTTATTTTGAATGAACATGCATTAAAATTTCTTTGTCCAACTCTGCGTTCTGGTGGCTCTTTTCAAGAGGGTCCCCCAAAATCACACATTTTATTTCCGCTCTGTTAATGTCATGTTGTTCGGCCTCCAGTCCGAACCCCGCTGGTGCCCAGATCCTGTCCCTGAAGACTTACCCCTCTGCATGGCCACATCAGCTCCGTCGACCGGGACAATTCTTGTCGCCTTGCTTTCTCAGCGTCCGTGTCCACCTGCAGCCAAGAGAAGGTGTCAGGTCTCCCTCACACTTCTTAGTGAACGGTCGCTGGGCCTCCCTCTCCGAGTGTTCTGATGATGCTCCTTTCCTGGGGTACCACGACATTTTGTCTTTGCAGACCCCACGCCGTCTTCTGGACGGCTGAGTGCTCCACAGAGGACGGGGAAGCCGGCCGGGTGGCCACGCACGGGGGAAGCCTGGTGTGGCTGCAGCGCCCTGGGCCTGCCGACGCCCTGGGCCAGGGTGGACGCCGTCTCCACGCCCGCTCAGGCTCCCGTTCGTGTGTCTGAGTGGGGGACCCTCCGAGGCCCCCCGGGCTGCATGTGAGACGCCTTCGCAGACGGTTTCTCGTTCCTGCGTTTGCTCACGGAATGGCCCAAGATGCTCCAGGTCCTGTCCAGGCATCAAGAGGACAACGGTGACGTCCTGTGGGCCTGCTGGTCCGAACGTTGTTGAGAACTGAGGCGTCCAGCGAATTAAAAAAGGGCCATGGCGCTTCTCCACTGCTCCCAAGCCATCGCGGATTCACTGGGTCGTGAACGATTCGAGTTTCGTCCCCCATCCGAGACCTGTCAAGCTTCTGGAACTAGAATTTTGATCTAAACAAACAATCAACCGACTTCCTGTTTTAGAACTGAAAAATGGAATATGCATTCTTTTCAACGTTTTCAAAGTAGTTTAGTCATAAGTCGGCAGACAATTCATCGGAATTAGTTAGTCTAATTATTTTAAGTGGGTCTCCTCGTGACTTCCATCTGCAAAGAAATAAGTTTACATTCATAGCAGAATCAGCTTGTGGGCAAAACGAAGAGTTAACTTAGAGGAAAACGACATAGTTTTAATATGAATGATGGAGGCCTAGTTTTCTTTTTTTTTGAATGGAGTCTTTTTGTTCCTTAAGTATATTTTCAAAATTCATATTTCGTGTTGTGGGATAACGATTCTATAGCCACAGAAGTGTGTTCTTGCCTTGGAAAATTGCTTTGTAGGTGTATATCTGAAAATAAATCAAGTTAAGATATAACTTTTGTTATTAGTTTCCAGTTGTATAGTAGTAAATCGCACTGAATGTGGCTGGATTTATTACTACTTTTAGGGATTTATTGGTGTTTTCTTTATGTCTTGATATACGAGCGATCATTTTAAATGTTCCATGGGTTCTCGAGAAGAAGGAGCAGTGCTTATACAGGATTTAGGGTCTGAAAAATAGTTCTACATAAACTATGTCCTGTTAATATATTACCCAGACCCTTTCTGTTTACTTACTCCATCAAAGACTATTGTAAAAATCTTTCAATTAAATTTGTGTATCCGGCTAGTTCTCTTTATATGGCCGAGTGTGCGTTGTAAGTATTTAAATCCTAGGTTAAACGCTTAAAGGTTTGCTACTGTTTCTACCTTCTGTATATTGTAGCTTGCGTTTTTCACGTACATACATGTGGACTATAAGTATTACATATAGAGTTGTATTAATTCTGTATTTTTTTATTTCATCTATCAGAGGCTGACCAGATGTATTAAAAATTTCTATGACTATATTTCTATTTCTCTTCGTATGTCTCAGCATTTATTTATTTATCCAGATGGCAGGTCATCACTTCCTGAAGTCCCATCTCTGTTTCATCCCTGGGGATCGTATATTCCCAAAGAGCATCTTTACCTATGCGAAGCTGACCCTGACATGGTTGCTGGGATCCTTGCTTTGTTTTGACCGCATCTGTATCGAATGTGTTTGCCTTTCTTTTTTTCCTTCTGGTCTTCCTGCTCTATTTTATGCATGTATCTTGTTGAAGATACACGGTTTCTGTATACCTGTGTTTGTGTCTGTATCCTCACTCCGACTAAATCCATCGAGACTATATAAGCACGTTCATTGCAGTCTAATTTTCATATGTATTCGTGAATTTACTCATCAGCGATTTTCATAGAGTGTAACACACATTTTTAGAATGTATACCGTGCTGAGTTTGATGGGTAACAGTCGGCATTGAGGGAAAATCTGTTCTTTATCACCGAAACTTTCTCTTCAAGACTTTCTCCAATTAACTCACTCCCCAGAACAACCATTCCCGATATTTACAATCACAGGCTAACTTTTCCTGTCATCAGCCCTTACTAACCGTAACCATAGCTAACATGTATCTGTTTATGTATGTATCTATGTATCTGTTTATCACGCCACCACAGAGCACGCCCCCTGTCACCGAGACCCAGTCTCTGGCCCACCTGTGCTCTGTCCCTGTGAATGTCCCCGCTCCCTTCAGGAGAATGTGTGCTGTGACGATTTGCTTTTTTTTTTTTTTGCCTGTGTTTTGTTTTGGTCCCAGCCCTCTTTCCTTCAATTATTATTTATCCACACGTTCCTAAAAGAGGTCTGATTGTGACCCTCCCTTCCTTAATGATGCCAATGGTTCCCTAAGACCAAATCCTGCTGATACCTTCACCTGCTTCTCCAGTTCTCTCTGGTTTTAACTGTGCGTTTGAGGCTGTTCACGCACCACGCCCTCTCAGTCACGCTTCTGTGCCCTTCTCGTCCAACGTCCCCGTACACCTTCTAAGTCCGACACCCAGCGCCTTAAAATGTCACGGCTGGCCTATGACCTATATAAATATTAACTGGGTTCCTTTGGTAATAGCGTTGTTTAAATTGTCCATACGCTTTCTAATATTTTAACGTTCATCTACTTGTTTTTTTTTTAATAATGCAAAGAGAAGTGTGAAAACATCCATATGTAATAGTGCGTTTGTTTATGTCTTGCTCAGTTTGCTCAACACATTTAGAATTTCTGTTCTGAACTGTACACATTTAGAGCCGTTATGCCTTCTGGCAGGACTGACCCTTACTAGGAAAAGGTTCTCTTTATTTCACAATGTTTCTTGTTCTGAAGTCGACTTTATTTTCCATAAATAAAACCATACCAGCTTTCTTAATGTTTTAGATGCTTTTTCAATCTTTTATTTCCGTTTTGTGTCCATTTATTTAAATTACATATCTTGTCAATGGCTTAGATAAGAGATGGTTCCTGATATTTCTACGGAATCTGACAGTCACTGCCTTTTAGTAAAAATTTTTAGTTTTTTCCCATTTATATTCACTGCAGTTATGAAGAAAAGCAAGTTTCTTGTTCGTTATTCCCTTGTTCCTCATCTCTTGACTTCTTTGGATGAACAGAGTATTATTTATGATTGTGTTTTCTTTCTTCGAATCATTTTTAAACTATCCTTTCTATTTTGGAAGATATGGCTTAATTTATCCTTAATTTATCACAGACTACCATAAAGCAAGATTATACCACTTCCCATATAATTATTTCATTTATCCCTCATTTCTTTGTGCCATTGTTACATATTTGTACATATTGCCTAATCCCAGAATATATTATTATATATATTTTTTTCAAAATAAAAGAAAAAAATATTCTTTTAAATTTGGATATGTGTTTATTTCTGGTGATATTCCTTCCTTCTTCAGGCTATGATTTTCCATCTCATATCCTTATATTTTTAGTTTGAAAAATTTAACTTAGCATTTATTTTAGTGCATTGCTTTTATGCTCCTGAAAATTCTCTTGGTTTTCATTTATCTTACATTTTATTCATTTCACCTTTTCCTGAAGGTTATTTTTGCTGAGTACAGAATTCTAGATTGACAGATTTTCTCTTTTTTTGGTAAGTTCTGACAGCACTTTAAAGATGTTATTGTACTGTCTTCTGGATTCCTTTGTTTCTGATAAAAGCCAACCTTTTTTTTAAAAATCCCTGTTTTGATATAAACAAAAGAAACGATTCTTTTGTTGCTAACTGCTTTTAATATTTTCTCTTTCTCTTTGGTTTTTGACATTTTGACATATTTTTTCTGCCCCATTTTTAATATTTCTTTGTGATTCCAATTACATATAAGATTGTTTGAGATTGTCCTACATGTCAAGGAGGTTTTGTTTACTTTCAATATCTATGTTCTGTATTTAATCTGCTCTCTATAAGTTCATTGGTCCTTTCCTCTGGTGTGGCCAATTTTCTGATAAGTCATCCAATCATTGTTTTGCAAATACTCTATTTTTTCCCCAAAGTCTAAACTATTCATTGGCTTTTTGATAGTATCATTTCTCTAATGCGGCTTCTCATCATTTTATTAATTCTGTTTTCTCTTATAATTTTTTAAAAACATATTTACAATAGCTACTAAATTCCACACCTGGGACATCTGTGGATCTACTTTTATCGACTGCTTCTCCCCCGCAGATCATCTGCCATGTTTCTCATGCTTTGTATGTGCGACAACGTTTTACCGTGCGTTTGGCTTTGGGAACAAAGCACTGTAGAGAGTCTGGATCTCATCTGCCTCTAAGTGACGTCGAGTTTTATGCTTTCAGGCAGTCATGTTACAGGCCCAGCACCGTGATCCTATAAAGGCTTGGTTTTAGGCTTAGCCATGGCGGGTGTATTTCCGTGTTATTCTTACTTACAAGCACATGCTTCTTAGTCCTGGTTATCTTGCGAGCCATCACCCCACTGAGGCGTTTGCCGGAGCCCACCAGGTAAGATGGAACAGTCCCAAGATGGGAGTGAGGATTCAGAAGAAAAGAGAGAGAGAGAGAGAGACAGAAGATAGAGAGAGACACAAAGAGATAGAGTTGGGAGGGCTAACAGTGAATACTGCACCCTGAGTTTATTAAACACAGCATATTGATACCCTAGGATGTGCATGAGAAGCAACACCCACACATATGCAAACAATTTCAGTAACGAGCTTATTCATTAAGCTAATCTTCCTCCTTCAGTAACGATCCCACCTGCCCTGCAAACTTCTAGCTTGCAGGCAACTTGCACCCTGTCTGTAGGGCATTCAGCAAGAATGGCTCCCAACAGGCATTGAGGGGACGTCCACAGCATTCGACAAGACGTACTAACTTGGTGGGACCTGATTTGGAAGCCGTTTTTCTAGACCCAGTCTACCGTTGAAGTCTCTGCCTCCTACGTCCCGCTTTCCTCTAAGCTTCCTGAATGCTCCTCACACGCAGAGCTTTTTAATACCGTCCAAGACTCTGAAGGTGTTGCACGCAGAGCGTGGGGCTCCCCTCTATGCCATCGTCCTTCCCCGAGGTTTCTCTAATTTCTGCTATTCTGGGAGCATCTGGCTCTGGCTTTTGTCTCTTTAGCACATTTTTGTTTGAACTTTCATCTTATTCTGTGAAAGAAAACTAGAAAATGCTTTTAAAGAAAAGGGTACTTGAATGTGGCCTTCTTTCTCTCAAGAATTGTGTCTTCTACAGCAGCGGTCCCCAACCCTCGGGCCCAGGACTGGGACTGTTCCGCGGCCTGTTAGGGACCAGGCCCTCCCAACAGGTGAGCGGGGGGCGAGCTCGAGAAGCTTCGCCCGTATCTGCAGCCACTCACCGGCATTTCCACATCTCCAGATCCCCAAATGAGCAGAATACTTTTTTTTTTTTTAAGAAAAAATTTATCTCATTACTAATGAAAGTTACAGAAATACCAGATCGGTCACCGTATTTCAAGGTTTTTGTTTCACACACTTTCTTGATATGTTTGAGATGTTCTGTCTAATATTTTCCCCCACTTTCACAGCTTAGATTTGGAGAACAAAATGTTCCCACAAACCCAGGCAAATGTTTTGCACTCGTGGCACAAGTAGCATCGCACTCAGTTTTAAAGCTGTTCGATTGATCAATGACATATTACGAGTCAACATATCAATAACAGCTCCTTGCTACCATAAGGCAGCCTGCTGAACAGATTCGCTCCAATATACGTGCCGCTGAGTGCCAAGCGATCGAAGGCAATCTGACTCAAGTGACAATGATTTTACTGCTGATGTCAACTCATGTACACCTCTGAAACCCACCAGTCTCTGAGCGCCGTGCTTTCTGACGCCACAGGTGTGGTCACCAGGCTTCCCTGCTTAGGGAAGCTGTCCCCGATTGTCAGCCCTTTGTCACTGTCATGAGCAATAAGCTAGCTCAATGCTTCTCGCTCTTCAGAGGTAGCCGTGTCATTCTTTAACGACACATAGCCTGTTTTAATTGCTAATAATTGTTCTAATTATATGTCTCTATCACTGAGTCAATGGATTCCCCCGACCCTCCCCCTACTCTAGAGTTGTTGAACTACCCGGTTGTGTGCGCACGACCTCGGGAGGTCACGTGTTCATTCTGGATCCAAAGTCGGCAGCCGGGGCTGGCTTGCTTGGCAGTAGGACCACAGGACCGAGAGGACAGGACATGGGTCTCCCATACCAATCCCTGAGGTCGGTCACCAACAAAACCAAGACGGCAGAGTCGGCTGCTCAGTGGCACACGTGCATGCCCTGCCAGCTGCACACAGTGTGTCTGCACATCGAAATGCTGCTTGCATTTTCTAAGGATTTTATGTCATTGTCACATGGTCAAAACTTTCTTGCCAGAGCACTAATGGTGGCGCTAGCTTTTACCATGACTGGGGATGAATCTCGCAGCAGTGTGGGGTTAGCGGTAAGGATCCACGTGGATTACGTGTATCTCACCCTGCATGAACCCCAGAAAGCTGTGTTACATCTCTTAAACATCTATCCAAAAAAAAAAAAACATCTACATCCGATAGTTTCCTATTTGCTCACTGGATGGGCAACCGTTTCTATTCATGACTAAAATGTCCATAAAACACAGACGCTCCCCTTGGCACGGTCAACCTCAGACATGGATGCATCAGTAGCTTGGTAGCTACCGTCATCGTTTGTGATGACAACTCCCGGACTCGCTAACATGGTCCTGTCCCCATCTGCTCGATTTCATTCTCTTACCTTTTCTATCGATCGATTTTTCCCCGTCATTCATCCACCTGCATTTATAGTCGCCTGAACAAAGCTTAAAGAAAAACGATAACTTTCCATTTTCCATACAGTTTAGAGGCAGGCTATGTGCTAGAGCGTGTGTGTGTACGAGTTAGCGATTGTCTGCAACTGATTGACTTGCTTTAAGAGCAAGCGAGGAGAGAGATTTCTGCTGCTAGACCAAACGCACCCAGTGGCAGCAGGAGCTGCTGCTTTGATGACCAGAGTGACTGACCAGTCAAGCATCACTAGTGACCAGCAGTCACAACCAGTCAGTAAAAATGTAAGACACTTAAGATAACTAACCCATTTGACCATGTATGTATTCATTTTTCTTCCCCCACTGCTGACTGTAACAGAGGATGCATTCTTTGACCTAGGTGGGAGTAATTCAGAAAATAATAACAGAGGAATACATGGAAAATCTGTAATTTCAGGGTATTCGATAGCATAATTATCAATGATCTATGGATCAGAGAATACATGACAATAGAAGTTTCAAAATATTTTGATGTACGTGGTAATGGGACATGTCAACATGGAGAGACTCAGCTGAAACCTTGTTTAGAGGGAAATGTATAGCATTAAATACATTATTGGGGGAAAGAGATGGAAAATATATGACTTAAGCTTCCAAGATAAACAGTTAAGAAAAAATGAGATTAAACATATCATGAAGGAAAACACATATCAATGATAAATGCAGAAATCTAGTCAGTAGAATATATCTACGCCGTAAACAATAAATCCAAACATTTGTGAGAAACAAATGGATAAATTCTTAGCAAAATAAATTACCAACACCAAAAATGAAAAAGACAGGGTCACTACATAGTCTACAGATAATAAAATAAATAATAAGAGAGTATTACGAACAACTTCAGGTCAATGCAAACCAAATGAAGGCGAGGAAATTCGTGCAAAGCTTCCACAGAAGAAAGAGAAAGACGGGTAAGATAAATAAGTTGAAGAAAATTCACAACTGAAATCATACCATAAAGAAAATGTCTGTCTCAGGTCTCTTTCTTTCACATATTCGAGAGAAATGATATTATTGTTAAGCATACGATTTAAAGAATGAGGAAAAGAGAAAACTTCCCCTTGCTTACGTCACAAGACCAAAAAATAATTACACAGACATCTAAAAAGTTCCTTACAAGAGAAGAAAATAACACAATCTTTCTCGTAGACATGGGAAAAATCCAGAGTAGGACTCGCTCGAACCGCATCCGGCATCACGTAACAAGCACACTTATGACGCTTATTTGGAGACTACAGTCGCATGATGCAAGATGGCTCTTAAACACGTACCAGGATAATTCACCACGTCTACGGAATCGGGAGAAACATCCACGATAATCCGAACAAACCCCCAAAATAAAGCCACCAGCTTGTTCACGACCAAAGCTCTCGGCACGGGCGTTGGAGGGAACTTCTCTGCCTGACAAGAGAAGTTCACACCGGACATGACGACATCACGACACAGCAAGTGACTCCCCCGTCGGGGCAGGTGTGAAGACCGGGTCCACCCTCGTCGCTTGGAGGGGCTCAGCTCTAGCAAGCGTTAAAAACGCACATCAGACACGTGAGATTTTTTTTTCAAGCCCTAGAGTTTCCTCATGACGATTGGATGGTTATTTTTTTTTTAACCATCTTATTATGTCTGCCTCAGTTTGAACCCCCGGCAGCCTTGCCCTAGGTGGTACAGGATTATGTCCAGATAATTAAAGGATTCTGTTATTTAACTGGATCGTGTCCCTGCCCCCTTGGCTGAAACCATGTCTGTGGCCATCCGTGTCCTCTGCAATTCTCCAGGTCAGGCTTACGCCCGCATCTTTGCATAGTTCATATTTTTCTCTGCCTGGGTTTCTCTCTGTAAATATCCGGTCCCCATGTCATCCCTACGTATTGTTCCTCACTCCAGTCAGCTCCAAATAGGGCCTTACACGCTGCTGCTCCAGGTCCCCAGACCTGGCTGGACTCCTCCGAGGGCCGAATCTGTCACCGTGGGGAGCCGTTCTATGGACGCGAGCACCGGAGTCCTCTGTGATTCGAGTCTCGCCTTCCACTTATCGACCAGGTTACTCAGCTCAGCACCTTCCCCCACCGCCCTCCTCACCCAGGCTATTGCATTCATTCTTAAAGCTGGATTTGGTTCGTCTGCTGTGGTTTTGGTTCCCCCCTCCATCTGCATTCCGTCCTGGATCCTTGTAATCACCCAAACATTTTTTTTTCTTTAAATTTCGCTCTTGGCACTGCAGTGTCCCACTGATTTTGACCAACGAGTGACACCGTGTAGCCCCGTTAGTTCCAGCACCTTGCAGGGCCGTGTACCCGCCCCAAGAGCACTCCCTGAGCTGTGCACCCAGTTGGGGCTCCCCCACCCCAAGTTCATACACGTTCAATTTAATAAGTTTTCCAGTTTTCCAAGACCTCACGGTGTCTACGTGCACGGTGCTGGATTCAATGTCAAGATCTTCAGGGCAGCGTGCCAGATATATATATATATATATATTATTTTTTTGAGAGAGAGAGAGAGCACACGTTTATTGCATTAACAAATACATGAACTCTCCCGACATATCCTTGCAAACACCACCCTTGTTCTTAGAAACTTTCCACGCACAGAAGTCACGTGGGAAGGAGAGTTCCCACCAGCTGCGTTTGATCGAAAGTGGGATTTGCTCAGCAGCCCACCTGTTCGCACCTTTCGTCCCTGAGCTGTGCCCACTAAAGTTCAGATTTCGGCTCTAGTTGCAAATCCTCCTATTGCATTTAAAAATTATTTTTTGCGAATGGCAACGCAGCGTAACCAGCAAAAGCATGGTTAATCCGCAGCCCAAACTTTGGGTTTGGTGTGAGAGGGACGGAGCTGGGTGGCAGGACAGAGCCGGGGAGCCACCGGCCCGAGCTTGGGAGGGGAGCGAGGGCAGGACCCCCCCACAGCTGCTGTCACACCGGCGACCTCGCCTCCTCCTAGCCACGCAGAACGGACCTGCACGCCTCAGGGCCACGCTCTGCCGTTCTGTTTACAGAGCCCGGGGCCGGGAGGAGCAGGGGGGAGACGGAGCGTGAGACGGGGTAACGAGTAAAGGACCCCATGTGGGGGCCAGACCCCAGCGAGGGGCCCTCCTAAGCCGCAGAAGGGTGCCCGCACGCTCACCTGGCAACCCGAAGACGGTTCTCCCACCTGGAACACGGTCGCGTCCCCTGCGTGCTCGTCCCCGAGGTGCCAGCGCTGCGGGGGGGCTGGAGTGGGCGCTGTGTGTCTCTGTCCTGCACACACCGGGCTGAGGGCTGCCCAGCGGCGTCTGCCGGAGGAGGAACCCGTGACCCGAGCCGTCTCGGGTCCACGTGGCCTTGCAGAGCGGGGAGGAAGCAGGACTTTCACCTGGAGACGCCACCTGGTTCCGATCAACGTAACTATCACGTTCTTCTTCGGAGAACACCTGTCGCGGTGTTCACACCTGCGGGCCTATGCCAGAGTGTGCACACACCTGTCTGTCTGTCTGTCTGTCTGTCTTCCGTCTATATTCAGCACTAAGAAAGGGAGAACGGGGTCGTCACTGGAAATGACTAATAATATCTCCATGAATCCCGGTGCTTTTAAGCTATGATTAAAAATAGCAACCAAAACACCCAACGAGTTCACCGGGTGGACACCGCCGCCCGTCAGCTTGGGGCGTCCCCTGAGGGCATCTGAAGTCCAGACTCCTTCACACACGCGCTCTCACCCGGCCGCCCTCTATTAAAAAAACTGAATTGCTAACACAGATGGGGATTTGTGTGTGAAATAAGAACGAACCCGTTCGATTTATCATCCCCGAATGAGCCTGTCATCCTGTCAGGGGCGCGGGGAAGGGCCAGCTGTTAGCGCAAAGGGGTCCAGCTGGGCGTCCCGAGGTGGGGGGGGGCCCTTCTGCGGCCGAGCGCGAGCGGGGAGCAGACACCTTGCCACGCAACGCTGAGTCCAGACTCCCAGCCTCACCGGAGCCGCTCACGGGGACGTCCCAGCGTCGCCGGCACCGCCCCAGGCCGTGGGGACCCAGACGCGTTCTCGTGCCCCCTGCATGAGCGATCCTCCCACGCCGGGCAGGGGAGTGAGGACGCTGGGGAGGGGTCTGGAAGGGTCCGGAAGGGTGGATGAGTTTGCCCGACAGACGAGAAGAATCACGTTCTGTCGAGAGAGATGGTTCTCAGAATCCCGGCCGGCTGCCGAGCGGAGGCTGTGGCCGGGGCGGGGGGCGCGGGGACACACGTGGCAGGGGAGGGGACGGGGCGGCTGCGGCTGGGTGGGCACTAGCTACTCACATCCTCCAGCGTGTTCTTTACCCACAGACACTTAAACATCACGTGTGCTCCCCGGGAACTGACTATGAGGAAACCTCAGAACCCCACACACTGCGGAATGAGGGGGCGTCGCACGCTCAGCCCGCTGCTTGGTCCACCAGAAGAAGCAGGGGCGCCATCGAAGGCGGGCGTGCAGGGGACACGCGTGCGGTCCTGTCAGGACCAACCACGCGCGCACACGCCGCCTCGACGGGTCTCCCAGAGGTGAGGCCGGTGCGCTACGATTACACGCGCAGAAAGAAAAAATACAACATACACATGCACACACACGCGCACACACATGCACACACATACACACGCACACACGCACACACATGCACACATGCACGCACTCGCACACACATACACACACATACACATGCACACGTGCACACACATGCACACACATACGCACGCGCACACATGCACACTCACATACACACATGCACACACATACACACATACATGCACATGAATACCCATACACACACATACATACACACACCCAGAAGGAGCAACAGGGCAAGGAGCCCGCTGAAGCACACCGATACACCTATCCCCTCCCCCTGCTCCCCTCCCTCTGCTCCCCTCCCTCTGCTCCCCTCCCTCTGCTCCCCTCCCCTGGGTCTGGGGTGGACCCACAGCAAACGCTGTATTTAGTCACCGTGAGTGCAGCACACTGCAATAAGCTCGATTGTTCTTTGTGATCTAGGGTAATTTCGCAAAGTGGCACGTTATAATTACAGACAACCTATAGTGTTGTTATAGTTTAGAAAACTGCCCCTAATTTAAAACAAAACCCATGTGAGACGGCTTCCTTTGTAGGACGGGAGAGCCCGTTCCCTCCGCTTTAATTAAAGAGCGCTGTGCAGGCCTCACGGCCCGCCCTGGGCCTCCTCCAGGAGGCCCCCCTGTATCCGCCCTGCGTCCCCCGCTGGGCTGCGCACAGGCCTGGGGGCCACACAGGGCTCCAAAAGGGGGACCTCGTAAGGGGGCTCCGGGATGCAGATTTTGGAACTGGCACCGCATTGCAGAAAAGCGTCTTGAACGGTGGCGCAGAGCAAGGCCATCTTTCGAGTGACCAGTTTATGCATGTTTCTTCCAGGAGGCTTCCCGCAGCTCGCAAGGATGCCTGAAGCCAGAGGCAGAAAAGGCGAGGGGGGAGGGGGAGAGAAAGACAGAGGTGAGCAGGACAGGACCAAGATAAGGGCACGTCGCACCGAGCTGGGCCACGCCTCGGCCTGCGGGCCCGACGGGGAGCCGGGAGGCCGTGCGTCCTGCCCCGGCCTGTCTGGGGCGCGGTGGTGGCCACAGCGTCCGCAGCTAGGCGCCCCGAGGTCTTGTCTTCTGCTCCCGCGGGGACGAGGCCGCACACACGACCTCTGCACCCCGCTGAAGGCTGGTCTCCAAACCAGTCCCATTGGGGGGCCCCGGGGTTAGGACGTGGCGTGGACAGCTGGGGGAGGACACAGCCGGTCTGGACCGCTGACAGCCCACCCCCCTGCCCAGGCACAGGGCGAGCCCCAGGGTGCGGCCGAGGCTGCGGAGGGGCATGGGGTGTGTGTGTGTGTGGTGGGGGGCGGCCAACGCGCGCGCCCATCCACGGCGCGCGCTTGCTACCCCAGACCTCGACGTCCCCCCGCCCGGGGGGACCCTCACAGGCCACCCCGGACTGAAGCGCTCCCCTGGGCCCCGCCCCGCCTGGCGCTGGGACCAGCTGCGCCTTACACACCTGCGCTGGCTGCAGGTGCACGGAGCAGAAGGCCCGCCTCCCTGAGTCCCGTCTCCCCGAGTGAGTCCCGCCTCGCCCACTCTGACCCAGCCCCTGCCCCGTGGTTCCCTCCTTTACCCTGGACAAGGGTGGGTGTTGAGTGCCCCGCCCCGTGCCCCGCGCACGGTTACGGGACGCATCAGGGGACGCGCGCGGGCACCGGCTTCCTGCGTGCCCTGCGCAGCCCCACCCTGCCCCGCTCCAAGGCGCACGCTGTGACCCCCCAAAACAAAGCGGGAGAGACGGGGCCCCGCCTGGCGTCGCCGGGGGCTGGGAGGAGACGGCGCTGGGGACACGCCCGGCGCGCAAAGGGCTCCGCTGGGGACGCAGCAACGGAAGCTCTGGAATCAGACAGAGGTGGCAGGTGCCCAACCACGTGACTCTGTAAATCCCACTGAATAGTTCGCTTTAACAGAGTCAAGTGCACGTTATGTGAATTCCACGTCAGTAAATGATTTTGCAAATCCTTGGCTCTGATTCCTCTGATATCGATGTTTGATTTACTGGATGCAGACAACGAATATATCTGAAAATAATCAGACGTAGGACATGCGCCTTATTGTATGTAAAGGATCACGTGAAAATACGTATTACTTGAATCCTATGCCACCCTCAGAAACGGCGCTCCGTCTTTGGAGAATGAGGGTGCTATTCTCTTTTCAGGCTGAGAGATTTCCTGCATTAGGAAGCGATTCGCCAGTTTCGTTCCTTATCGCAGCCTCCAGTGACCCCCTGGCCTCTCTGGACAGTGCCCAGAACCCGTGATTGACACCTCAGGCTGCTAGTCAAGGTGACTTTCCTGATCAGGAAGTGTTCCGATGAGGCGTTTACGGTCACTTACAGAATTCCTCTCACCAGGAAAGAAGCCAGCCCGCCAGCCTTATCGGGGGTTCCCACGGACACCCACAGGGCTGAGCGCGCAGCGAGAGTGGGTGACCCTCGGAGCTGGAGCCCTGCGTGACAGACGCACGGGTGTGGCCAGCTCAGCCGCCCCAGCTGTCCGGCTCGGCGCTGGCTCTGAGGGGAGGCGGAGCTGCCATGGCTGGGCCCGTGGTCCCCGCAAGGAGGCTGCGGGAACAACCCACCCCCACGGACGCCACTCACCACCCCATTTCCACCATGAAGCGACCGTGTCCCCCTCGGAAATTCACATGCAGAGGTCCTGACCCCCCAGTGTCCCACGAAGCGACTTTTTGGGAAACAGACTCTTTGCCCAGGGAACAAAGCTCCAGGGAGGTCATTCGGGGCCCTCTCATCCAGTGTGGCCGATGTCCTCACAAATTGGGGACATCGGGACAGAGGTGACACGGAGGGGAGACCGTGCGATGGGACACGGAGAGGACGGCCAGCCACAGTGAAGGAGTGCGGCCTGGAGCAGGTCCTGCCCCCACGGCCTCGGGGGCCAGCCGAGCACACACGGTCACCTCGGAGGTCCGGCCTCTGACCAAGTGTGCGCTGCTGACACGGCCGCCCCAGCAAACACACACAGCCACCAACCTTCCCCCCGCCCGCCTTCCCCGCAGAGGCCGGAGGGAATGGGTCTGCACGCGCGTCTCCTCCGCCCTCGCTGTGTGCGGGCCGGGCAGAGACGCGTGTCTATAAAAAGGCGTGAATACAAACGCCACTGGGCACGGCAGGATGGAAACGGAAGTTCTGGGAGAGCTTTATGGAGAATGTTTACTTTCCTGAGAAAAGAAACCGCTGTCCCTTGCCCGTGTTCTATTTTCTTCTTGCCGTGAAGCGGGCAGGTGGGCGCCTTGGCAGGCGCCTGGG
Organism: Macroglossus sobrinus; assembly: GCA_004027375.1. Taxonomy (NCBI): domain Eukaryota; kingdom Metazoa; phylum Chordata; class Mammalia; order Chiroptera; family Pteropodidae; genus Macroglossus; species Macroglossus sobrinus. Next base: position 28,989 of record PVKZ01004951.1, on the reverse strand, counting down.
CAGCCACCTTAGCAGCATGAGGTGAGGCACAGGCACCGTCAGGGTTCTGGAGAGTGAAAAAAACAAACGTCCTTGGTGATAACATCACCGAGTAGCTGCATCAGCACGTCATTGATACACGAGAGTCCTTGAACTAAATAAAAATTAATTTATGATATAAAAATATCAGCATGGATGGCGGGACGCATAGGTCAGCTGTGTCGAGGACTCTCCTTGTGCATCATCTTAGAATCTTTCTCTGTTAACTGAGCGTGAACCTGACTTTGTCTCGTCCTGTTTTTAATCAGTCACGACTTCATCATGTCTTCTTTGTCATTCTCTCTGAAGGCTTCACGGCTGATAAATAAACCCATCTATCTATTGAAGCTGGGAGAAGGACAATAAAATCACCACGAGCCTTATTCTCGTATGTCAGAGATGCAGGTCCTTCTTTCTCCCTGTGTGTTCTGTACGTTCCAAGATTTTGTTTGTTTCTTTTTGAAACTAGTTTCCATCAACCTGATTTTCCATTTTCCGTGGCCTACAGCTTACAGGGGGCGGCTGCTCCTCCCTGGTCAGTGGCCTGAGCTGAGGACGGACCCGCTGATGGGTGCAGGGGCCACCCGCCCCCACTCCCACCTGGACCCCGCCTCCTCCGCAGGGGCTGCCCCTGCTCCCAGGCCTTGGGGGACCCCTGTGGGAGCGGAGGCCGGGCACCTCACCAGCGCGCTCGCAGCATGCTTCCCAATGGGTGGTGACGCGCGGAGGAGGCTCTGTGCCCCTCGCGGGGGGCTGTCGCCCCAAGGCTGGTCCCCACGGCAGCCCGCGGGCCAGCACCCCGCATGCGCGGACGTTGGTGGGGTGTCAGGGGCCACGGAGGCTGCTTCTCCCAGGTCCTCCTCGGGGCACTGCAGGGGACCCCGCTTGGACGCCCAGGCGGTGCCGCCCACGCGCGCCTCTGCTGCGGAAGACCGCGAGGGCACCCCTTCTCCACCCCGGCTCCTGGCGCCCCGCGATCCCCGCTCCCCCACCCCCATCACCACGGGCCACGACGCCCCGCGGCTTCTCTGGGTCAAAACCTGTGCCCTCCTTATAAAAATCCGAATAAAATAATTAATGCTGCATAAAACCGACGAGAAGGATGTTCATATTTTACGAATGCGGCAAGATAGCAATCGCTCATTTAAATCTGTTTGATGAGATCGCGTGTTTAAATGTTCATCTACCGTTAACATGTTTCCCATCGCGTTCAGGGTTTATATTAGGTTGAATAATGCATCGTTCCCCCACTCACATCTTGATGTGATTTTTTTTTAAATGAGTATTCAGTTACCATGGCGATAAATGACACAGGAATGCATAGATTAAAATGGAATGGGATCAAACACCAGATAAATGCGGAATCCATGCCACACCCTCAGTTCCAACGGGTCTTCCTGAAGGATAGTCAATCCAAACAATCTGTCCTAAAAAATATATGCTCCTAAAATATGCATTTTTGGTGGTTAGATGCCAACAGTCACTGCAAAACCGTTACAGTGAGGCTTTACGTAAGTCTCTTAATGATTTTTGTGTTTTTTTTTTTTTTTTTGACAGGCGGATAGTCGTTACCCAAATTCTCACACAACAAATCCTGTCTCTGTGGACAAAAAAAACACGTGAAAATCTGAGTAATCGTAATCTGAATGAAACGGAGGGATGATATAGTCAGAAATCGCATTTTCTCAATAACGAGAGATCACACGTCTCTGCTCGCTTGTCACGAGTCACCTTCATTTCTTCCTTCTCTCACACACCCCCTGTGTGCTGTGCAACAGGCGATACGCTTCTCCTAAGAATAGCCATATATTTATTATGAAAAACTATTTTAAGTGTCAACTCAGAGCCTGGGTGTATTTTCTTGTCCATCTGGCCTTCGTGAAGAATGGCTCGATGAGCAGTCCTGTGATTCTTCTGCGTAGTTACACGAATAATTAATTCCGATGGCCTCGCTAAGATCAAAATCCATCAGATTTAAGTGAGTTCGTGTTCTCGTCGGAGGAAACGGAACCTCGCATTCATTTTTAGTCCACAGAGACAAGGAGGATGTTGAGAGCTCAGCAAAAACTATTTACGAATCGACAATTTCTCTGCCTAAAATGATCAGAAATCATTCAGTAAACTCTTTCGATGGAAATACTGTTAAAGACCTATAAACTGGCTATTTCATTAAAAAAAAAAAACACGCCCGTCTCCTTTAGAAGATCCCTAAGATAGAAGAAAAATCATACAGCTTTGGGTTAAAAAAAAAAAACAATTTCTTCCTTCTTCCTTCTCTCAACACGAAGCATGGTTCGTTACACGTGTGTAGATAGCATAAGGTTTAGGGAAGTTGATGAACACTTCCCTCAAATATTTCTCCAAGAACTGGCATCTATTTTGATTGATGGCGATTATTATTATTATTATTATTATTTTTTTTACAGTTACACATTTTCATGTATCGAGAGCTGTGGGAAAAACCTCTAGAAGTGATTCAAGGCTCCGTGGTCGACTAAATGAGGAGTCTTTTTTTTTCCTTTCTTAACAAAATGACAAGAACTGTTCAAAGTTCACGAGTTCCTGGGGTGGCTCCCCCACCCCCGTTCCTAGAAAAAGCCTGATCTTCTTGGGCACGTTTAGCCACAAGCCACAGGATCCTGGCCAGCATCTTTCAGCACTGGCAAAAAAAAAGTGCTAACCTTTCTAAGAATGCAAGGACATGGCCAGACCGGTAGATTCTGGGAGCACACGGTGACAGTGAGCCCTGCCTCTCCTGGGTTAATAGCCGGGAACCCAAAAGCGCTAGGCGGTCCGGCAGGAAGGGGCTGATAAGAGACATTCTTTGTTCCTTCGGATGCGGAAACACTTAAATAAAACTCGAGCACCGCGTAGAGTGCGCCCAAGTCTAACTCGGAAATGGAACGCAGGGTGAATGTTGAAAAGAACAGCAGGAGAGCGTTGCAAACGTTGTTCTCGCAAGCTGGAGAGTCGCCCTTCCAAAAAATAAACGCTGTCCTAGTCATTTTCAGGACTCCTTAGCTCGGCAACCACGGGCACACAAAGGAACCGCTGTCAGATGTCTCCGGAAACACAGAGAACCCCAAATAATAAATACAATTATAAAGGCGATATGAACCGTTATGCTAAATAGGACTCGGAATTATTTGCTAGGTGACATTCAGCTATGTGTGTGGCTGATGTGTGGGCTTGTGTGTCTTGTTATCTTTTTATTTTGGACATCTGAATTATAACATGAATACATGGTATCCCGTATCCCTGCTACAATCACTCTGAATAAAATCATGCGTAGCTTCTACTGTTTGTTTAACCGTACACAGCTGTTTCTGTTCTCCAGGATTTACTTTTATGAGCATCGTACTGTACCGATATGGGAATAAACGGAGACCGAGCGGGCAGTTTGCTCAGAACTTGGGGCAGCGAGGGAGTCGGCCCCCTGCCTCGTGTCTGGGCGGAGTGAAGGCAGGGAGGGGAGGGGGAAGATTCAAGGTGGGAACAGGAAGTCTCCAGGTGTGCCCTGCTCGGAGGCAGCCGGCCTGGCGAAGGTGTAGGTAAGTGAGCCCGCTCCAAGCGGGGTGTCACGGGTGATGGGTTAGGGGTGCACGTTTGGTGTGCTCTGGTTGGCCCCAGGCGGGGAGCGGAGACATAGATGAGGGGAGCTGTCAGGTATGGAGCAGCTCCTGGCCGCTGGGGGCCAGTGGTTCACTTGTAATGAGGGTTACTGTCCGGCTTCGGACGGGTAGCTGCACACAGCAGTCCGCCTTCCTGTGAGCCTGGCTCGTACAGAGCAGGCCGGCTCTCTGACGTGCGGTTCCTTAGGCTGGAAAGTGCAGGTCGGATTCCTTTCTACCCATCTACCTACCTACCTCCCTCCCTCCTACCTACCTACCTGCCTACTTATCTATCTATCTATCTATCTATCTATCTATCTATCTATCATCTATCTATCTATCATCTATCTATCTGTCTACCTTCCTAACCTACCTACCTACCTCCTATCTACCTACCTACCTACCCATCTACCTACCTACCTACCTACCTACTTATCTATCTATCTGTCTGTCTATCTATCTATCTATCTATCTATCCACCCACCCACCCACCTACCTACCTACCTACTTATCTATCTATCTATCTATCTGTCTATCAATCATCTATCTACCTATCTACCTACCTACCTATCCACTTATCTATCTGTCTCCTCTCTCTCTCTCTATCTCTTTACCCACCTACCTACCTATCTATCTTCTTATCTATCTGTCTGTCTGTCTGTCTATCTATCTATCTACCTACCTACCTATTTACCTATCTACATATCTACCTACCTACCTATCCACTTATCTATCTGTCTCTTCTCTCTCTCTCTCTCTCTCTCTCTCTCTCTCTCTCTCTCTCTACCTACCTACCTACTTATCTATCTATCTATCTATCTATCTATCTATCTATCTATCTATCTACCTATCTACATATTTATATACCTACCTATCTACTTACGTATCTACCTACCTACCTATCTCTCTCTCTCTCTCTCTCTCCCCACCTACTTACCTATCTACTTATCTATCTATCTATCTATCTATCTATCTATCTATCTATCTATCTATCTACCTACCTACCCACCTACCCATCATTGTGTACACACACGTGACACAGGCCGGCCACCGTCTGCTTGTTCATTTAGCCTCACAGACCACTCAGTAACGCGATCTCTTCATCTGAATGTAAGCCGTCCCCAGGCCTGGCAGTCGGCGCGTGCATGCGTCCTCATCCTTTACAGTAGCTGCAAAGACACGACCGTAAAACCAGGCCGAAACGCGGCCGACTGTCTCGAGTGACACCCAGGTGGCTTCTGCGACTTTGCCACTTCACATAACGCTGCAGTAAACGTCCCTCACCGAGCTTCTCGACTTAATGGCGTCATTAACGGTCTTGGTTGGAGTCCCAGAATTTAAACGGCTCAGTCAAAGGCTCAAAGGCTGCGTTTCTCTGAGACGCTAACAGGCACGAGTGTGCCAGTGAAGTGCTTTTAACGGAGCCCCCGGGAGGCCGCGGCCGCTCGAAGCAGAGACCCCCACCTCCCCCGCTGCCCCGGCTCTCGGTGGCTAGACATCACTCGAGACTCGACAACAGGGTTCCGTTTCAAGGTGGCAGAACAGACACCCTGGCCAGTGCACAGCACCCCCAGGTGTCACGCTCACCCAGCGACGCACAGGAGGAGGGCATTGGGAGACAGAGCTGTGAGCCGTCACTGGCAGATGGAAGGGGAAGGGGTGAGCTGCAGCCCAAGGCGGAGTGATTTTAGGGTTGGCCACCCCCACATGGGGGGGCCAGAGATGCAAGTGCACCACCCCGAGTCACCTGGCAGCTCGGCCGCCGTGACATGCCCCCCGGGACACGGAGAGAATCCACATCTCCACGTCCAGGGTGGAGCAGAGAGTGAGTGAGGCCACATCAGAGACGTGGGATGGCACCTTGTCATCGGGCAACGGCGGCCCGGGACGGATGAGACGTGTGACCGGTCCCAATGTGTTCGGTCGCTGTCCGGCCCCGTGTGGCATCTGCTCCCGCTGACAAACAGCATGAGCTCAGGCCGGAGCTGGGAGCTTTGCAGAGAAGAGAGAGGCCAGCAGCCACTAGGGCGGGTACATGCGTCCAGCTCAGCCCCACAGACGCCTCGGCCAGCACGGCGGGGAGAGGGCCGAGCACCGGGGCGGGCTGACACACCCGGACGCAAAAGGAGGGGGCGCGACTCTGAACGACCAGAGACCATCGCTCTAGAGCGACGCGTTTCGTCAGCAGGGAGGTGAGGTGGATTCAGAACCCTCCAGCACCACACACGTAAAGAAGGAAGTTGCCGAAACAGGACAGAGCACACAAGGGACACGTCCGTCGGGTGCAGGAGAAGAGGCCAGGGCGGAACGCGAGACGGAAACCACCGAGGAAGAGCCGAGAGAGAGAGACTTGGAGGAGAGGCCCCCAAGCCCCCAGCCCCAATCCGCGAAGCGGAGCTTCAGAAGAACACTGCGTAACCAGGGCCAGGGGTGACCGCGAACTTGACCCATGGGGTCGCTGGAGCCGCCACGGAGTGTGCTGTCCCCCCCCCCTCGCCCCGTGGGGCTCCGCTCCGTGCTGCCTGGTTCTGCGTCCCGGGCGTCCTGTCACCCCCACGCCACGCTCTCCAGCTTCCAGTCTGCTCTCGTGGCCGCTGACCCATCTCATCTCCTTCCAAACGGAGCCTTCGCACGAAGACGCGCTGTTCATTGTCACGGCCACTGTTCTGAGCTGGCCATGCAAACCGTGGCACAGCAACCCCGGGTGTGGCACGGCCTGGCCGTCCCCAAGGTGACCCGGTCCCTGCCTGCAGCCTCCTGGCAGGCTCCCGCCCTGCAAACAGAGACGGGTTTAAAATACTCAACACTCATAAACCTTCCTGCTGCTTTGTAGCTCTCAAACACTTGTGCGATGTCTGAACCCCTTAAAAAGACAATGTCTGTTGTGTTTGAACACGTTTTAAAAAACTAGTTACGCACCCACACGTCCTCCCTGAATCCACGAAAATGCAACAGATGACACAACCGCGTGCTGCTGGCCGCCCCCCTCAATCCTGGTTCCTTCTCGCGTCTTCAAAGTTACCGAGCGTCTCAGTTTGGGGTGCGTCACCCAGATCTTTTTCCCTGAGGCATTAGCTCCATGTGTTGGAAGAGAAATCCAGCATCTCTGATGTGTTTGTAAGAGATAAGCCACATCCGACCGCACGCCCCATCCGTGAGCCTGCGTCAGGCACCCCGACACCTCTCCGGGCGAGAGCAGGCGGGTCCACGTTGCTGCCGATGGACGGACGTCACCATGTGTCCTCTCCTGTAGAGAGGGCACCGCTCCCTGCGCCCCCACCCTGCTCGCGGACACCGAGGCCGTTCCACGCGTCTGATTGGTGCACGCTCCCGCCCACCGGGGAGCACCGAGTGTCCGTCGCCCCCGAGTAGGAGTGATGCCTGGGGCTCTCACAGCCGGCGCGGGGACTGGACGGGGTAACGTCGGCACTCCCACTGGAGGAGTGCGTGTGCCCTCTGCACACTCACTGGCTGTCGGCCAGCCTTTAAGTGCACACCATTCGCTGAGCGAGACGTGCCATGCCATGCTGTCCACCTCACGAACCGTCGTGCGTCCTCACCCGTTTCCACGGGTCCGACCCTGACCCTGACCCTACTGAAGTGCACGCTCACATGCCTGAAAGGTCTCTGCACCCTGGCGGGCCTCAGTGGTCCCCATACATCTGGAAAGTAAGTGTTCGAATGAAGTTTTCCGTCCAGCACCTGTCACCCGAGGCTGCGTGAGGGAGAGCAGCTCACGACGTAGATGACGCCTTCTGCAGGCGCCATGCGCCGAGCTCACGGAGCCGGACTCCAGCACGATGGATGGAGGCTGATGCGGGCAGCGGGCCCACGGGAGCCCCTGGCCCGGGCTCTCCTGCCCTGTGGCCACTGCCACCTGGGCCACACCTGCGTTCTGTGCTCTTGCCTGGCACGCGATGATTGTATTTGGTTGTTTGCTGCTGCTGCTGCTGCTTCTTCTTCTTCTTCTTCTTCTTCTTCTTCTTCTTCTTCTTCTTCTTCTTCTTCTTCTTCTTCTTCTTCTTCTTCTTCTTCTTCTCCTCCTCCTCCTCCTCCTCCTTCTCCTCCTTCTCCTCTTCCTCCTCCTCTTCTTCTTCTCTTCTTCTTCTTTCTTTCTCCCAGGCGGGTTATCTGGGTGGTGTTAGGGCTCCGCCTTGATGGCGCACGGCAGCTTTTGGTGTGTGGCTTTGGTTAGCTGTCCTCGGGGGCCGCTCTGGGTGGCTCACGGTGCTCTGCCGGTATTTTTTAACCACTTCAGGTGGAGTATTAAAAACTTATATCTTTTTAGGTCCTTTTACTCTCTCAATTAAAAATATACACACACATACACACATATTTACATCATCGTTTCAACTGCTGCCTCTGCATGCACTGAGTGACAAGCAGATATTACATATTTTTATTCCCACCATCAAATAGGATTCTCAGGAGAATAGTCTATTACGTGCGTCTCTATTCTTAGCACTTTCTTCCGACGTCCCAGGTCTTCTTCTAATTTCTTTTCTGCTGGAGAGCGCTCTTCAGCGACGCTTTCAAAATAGGTCTGCTCGCCACAAATGCCCCTCGCTTCTCTCTGTCGGAGAGAATATCTTTATTCTCCGTGTGCGCCTGACAGTCTCCCGGATGCAGCTTTCACAGGTGACAGTTCTGTGCCTTCCCCAGAGGACAATGCCAGGCTGGCTCCTTCCGGCCCCCGGAGCCGCAGACAAGACATCGCTGTCACCAGCTTTGCCGTCTCCTTGGCTGCTTTCGCTGTCTTCACGTTGTAGAAGTTTCATTGCCACGTGTCCTGGCGTGGATTATTTTGTGTGCGTCCTACCTGGGCGTGGCTGGCGTCTGAAGCTGCAGGTCTGTGCATCCGTCACTTTCGAGAAGCTTTTGGCCATTTTTCATGAAATACCTTCCAACCCCAAGTTCTCTCCCTCCTCCTCTTCTAGGACTCAATCCTACGCACGTTGGGTCTCCTGTCACCGTGTCACAGATTCCCGAGGCTCGCTCTGTCCATTCGTTTTTGGCGGGAGGAGATTGCCCGCTTGCTCTCCGTGGTCCAGGCTGAGTAAATTCCCCTGTTCTGCCCCCAAGTTCCTTCGTGCTCCTTCCAGATCCATGTCGCTCTTGATCTATTCGGTGTGTTTCTATTTCTCTTCGTTTATTTTTTTAGTTCTCTCCTTCCCGTTTGGTTGTTTTAAATCGTTTCTATCACAGATACTAACAAACACTATTGTTTCTGGGGCTTTTCCTCCCCGTGTGCTGGGAGTTTTAAATCCCTCGTTGCAACTGGGTCGTGACGGCTGCTTCGGTTTGTCAGGCCGTGTCGACATCTCACGCATCGCGGCACCGACGTCGGCTGGCTGGCTGTCTTCTCTGCTTCGGGCTACGTCTGTGCTGGTTCTCGGCGTGACGATGGGGATGGTGAGGCCACCCACATGCCTTCCGTCAGCCGGCCAGCCCAGGCTTCTCCCACGGCGGTGGCGGGAAAAGCACTGTCCAAGTCTCCGTTCACCTAATGTTCGTGGTCGCTCCTCCACTGCTCAGAAAAGGTCCCGAGACCAAGCTCAAGGTCAGTGTCGGAGGTGACACGTACGGGGTGTGGCGTCGGGACGGGACGACTCTGTGGCCGGCGGACACTCGTCCGGCCACCACGAAGTGCTGACCCGCGTGCAATCAATCGTACATCCGGCACGGTCCGGCCCGCGGGTCAGCGGCGTCCACGGCCAGGATTGTCCCTGGCGCCCGTGCACGCCTTCGGCCGGCCGCCTCTGCGCGTCATCGTGACCGGTGACAGTGGCTTCCATAAGAGTCCTGGCAGCGTGGGATTCCCGGCAAATGAAGAGCAGACGCTTTGCCGATATCCATACGCAGACGTGGTTTCTCTTTCATCTTATTTCTATCTGTCTGTGGCTTAAACGAGCATCACCTTGAGTGTATCACCTCTGGACCACATCCCTGAGATACTCACCCTTCCGCCAGCTTCTGGGTTTCCAGGGGATTAAAACACCACTCACCAAACCTGCAGGAACCACAACGCTTGTCAGGAGCGGTGTGGACAGACCAGATTCGGAAGCCACCCGCATGAACCGGCAGTGTCACAGCGGGCGTGGCACTCAGCACCCAGAAGCCATACCTCCCCGAGCTGCATGCGTGCGCCCTACAGAGAGAGCCAAGCAGAGTGTCAAAGATCCAAAGCAAATAATGATCGCCGAGAAAACCCCGCCAAGGGAAAAACAGCGGAGAGGCAGAGGTGATCGGAGGCAGAAATGTCTCTGAGGTCCGCGGCTGTAACTCACTGAGACCCAATCTCATTGCCTTCGCGCTCAGCCACATGGAGAATTGCTCATTTGCATGGATGCTTCGGCAGCGATATTAATTAAGACTATTATCGGGCATTATCATGTCAAAAGGCGCTCTTTATTTTTTTTTGTGACAAGCTGGTATGTATTAATGAGACACTGACCCCCATTTTTTTCTGGTGACCTATAGAACGAGAATCCCCGGGATACAATCAGCAATTTCGCAGTTCCCGCCCTCTGTCAGCCAACCGCACACTGACAAAGCCTTCAGGTTTGACTCATGAGGAGAGTTTTCATCTGTAGGGCTGACACGCTGTGACTCTCGGCTCGCGCTAATTTAATCACCGCGCCATCTGCGTGTGCTTGCTCGCTTCATTTCGCTTACGGGAGGCACGTGTGCGTCACACGCCGATGCCACGCGTGCCGAGGACCAGGGCGTGTCAGAGCTGGGGGGAGACCTTGAGGTCCGTGAGTCTTCACCTCGACACCTTACAGGGTAGAAACCGAGGCTCGTGATGAACGCCAACCACAGATGAATGAGTTTGGCTCCCGGGTCAGTCAACCCTCTCTGGACCCCCATTCTGCTGCCGTTATGTGGCTTCAGAAACTAAATTCGTGGACGTGGTTCCATAGTGTAGTGGTTACAGTGTCTGCTTTATACGCAGAAGGTCCTGGGTTCGCGCCCCAGGGGAGCCACGGTCCACGGTCTACGGCCACGCCACCCTGAACAAGCCCGATGTCTCATCTAAGCTAAGGAGGGTCGGGCCTGGTTCGTGCTTGGATGGGAGACCCCCTAGGAAGACCAGGTGATGTAGGCATTAATAAGAAAACAATAATAAAAAAATTAAATTCAGGCCTTATTTGATAACACAATTGTTGTTCTCTTACCCAGAACTTTCAAATAACCATTCTGCATTACAGACCATAGTTGGTAACTAATTATCCACACGAGTAAATAATTGCTTAAATGAAAGATCTTTTTCTTTTAAATGATGGATTGTTTCATACAAATCATTCTTCAGAGTTTCGAATGCCCTCAGGGATGACTGCGGTCCTCCACTTTTCAAACTGGTTTTTCCATCTGCTAGCTTGTAGATAAAGGGTAATAAACATCATGGGATTCTAAAATTTCTGTGAATTACGATTTGTGCAACTTCGGGCAACTCATTCGGCCTTGTTTTCTTACCTTAAATAATAATAATAATGATAATAATAGTAATAATAATAATAATAAAATCTGATGATCTGAGCACTTGATACGTAGCGTTAATGAAATAAGGTATATATATATATATATATATATATATATATATATATCGTAAATGAGATCGCTTTTATAAACTACAAACACCAGATTTACAGAAGCGAATGTCATCATATTATTAAAACATTTTTTTTTTTTTGCTAAGACCCAAAACCAGCGTCGCCACGGCTACATTCCCCCACTTCTCTTCCTATCTGTTAGTGTTGCTATTTGATCAACTACAACGGACACATCCTAAGGGACACGTAACAGTTGATTAAACCTGACACAATATTTTTTTTTTTAAATCGACTTCTATTTCTTAGGGAAGGTTAAGGCCCACAGAAGAACCGAGTGGCAAGTGTAAGAAGTGCTCCTATAATTCCGGTTCCCGCCCAGGCACTGCGTGTCCCACCGTCGGCCTGCCACACGGCCACGGTGCACGCGTTACGACCAGGGGACCCACAGACACGTCGCTGTCAGCCACAGCCACCGTGGACAAGGCTCCCTCCCCACGGCGCACCGCCTGTGGGTTCTGACGAACGTCATAGTAATGACACACGTCCAATCTCCACAGGGTCACGGAGAACAGCTTTATTACCCTGAACATCTCCGCCTCTAATCCCTGGCAAAACCACCGATGTTTTTCTCTCTCCATCGTTCTGCCTTTTCCAGAAGGTTATATAACTGAAGTCACAGTGCACAGCCCTCTGAGGTGGGCTATGTCCCTTAGAGATATGCACGTAAGGTCCCTTCTTGTATTTTCATGCCTCGACAGCTTATTTATTCTCATCACCGACTAACACTCCTCCATCCGGGGGTACCAGCTTACCCATCCATCACCTTCAGGAGTACCCCGTGACTGCGTCTGCGTTTGGGCAATGATGGAAAACGCTGCCGTAAACACCTGTGGGCAGGTTTCCGTGCGGACAGAATGTTCCAACTCTTTTCAGTAAATGACGAGACGCGTGATTTCTGGATTGCGTAGAGAGAGCACGCCTCGTTTCGTGAGACGGCCACACCGCCCTCCACAGCGGCCGCGCCGTCCTGCACCCCCGCCAGCCCTGGGCGAGCGTTCCCGCTGCTCCACGTCGCGGGCGTATGATGTCGTCCCTGTCAGGATTCGGGTCGCTCCGGCAGGAGGCGGTGGCGTCTCCCCGTTGTTCTCGTTTGCTTTTCCCCAGAGACATACCACTCGGCGCATCATTTCACACGCTCATTTGTCACATGCGCATCATCTTTGCTGAGGTTCGTGCTAAGGTCCTCAGCCCGTGTTTTAATCATCAGGTGGTTTCTCTGCTTATGGGTGAGTTTTAAGAGTTTTTTGTACGTTTTGCGTAATAGTCCCCCTCGGAGCCGCCTCTGCCCTGATGTAAACACTGCCCTGCAGACCCCCCTTTCTGGCTTCCGTCCCCCCGACTTCTGCAGCCTTAAGAGGGATCACGAGCAGCACCCCCTGCACCTCGGCGTCTGAGCCCCCTGACTCCAGGTGAACCCCGCTACGGCCTCCCCCAAAGCCTCATCAGGCGGTGGCCTTTCCTTCCCACTCGCCTCGGGCGGGATTCGTGTCCTTGTCCCTGAGGCAGCTTTCCGGAGGGTTTTCCCGCCTTCTCCCTCGACTCTCCGCATCCCCAGCATCCCACCGTGAGAGTCGGCCGTGACGCCCGTGCGAACCCCGCTCACAAGGATGTCTGCTCGCACCCCCTCTGCCCACCGCCACGTGACTTGCTTCCTGGCACTCAGGTCTGCAGGGTCACCCTTTAAAGGCCAAAGGTCGCCTCCTCTCCCTTTCTTCTGATTCTCTTGTCCTCCCGAACCCTTCCAACTACGCACTATATTACACGATATAGTTTACGTGTCTTATGTTCTCTATCAACCGACTAGAGTTTGTCCTCTGTAAGGGCGGAGGTGTGTCCCCTTTTTAAAATTCCCTTTCAATCTCTTGCATAGCGACAGGTGTCTCGTAGGCGCTCCATAAATACATGTAGATGTGTGACAATAAACAGCAGGGCATTTAGATGTCTCTGAGGGGGACATTTTGAGGGGGGTCACATCTTTTTCTTGAAGTGCATCGTCACTAGCTTGAAGGTTGGCTGCAGAGCTTCTGGGACAGAAACCGTATCTCTGTTTCCTCTTTCTTGCTGTGTCTAGAGCCAGTCACGCTAAATCCTGGTATTACCCGCTTCCTGTCGCCATTTATTTTTCCTAACAAAACTCAAAGAAAAAAAAATTTTTTTAAGCCCCACAATTCTGTTTCTGCTAAAGAAAAAAGAAACAAAAAAGAAAGACCAGATGGCAGCCCCCCCTCCCAGCTCGCGAGTCTGTGACAGCCTCGGCGTCTACACTCGAGATGCGTCCGAGATGAGAACCACGCGGCTTGTTTCTGCTCTCGAGAGGCGGAGCGGAGCGTGTCAAGGGGAATGGCTTCCAAGTACAAATGAGTTTTGACACAAATGAATCGTCCTATTCACATTTTGAAATCTAATATTTAGACTGAATTTGACTCTTCGATCAAGCTCTGCGGTCTTGGGCACGGTAGGCAAATTTCATGTTTAGAAGAAAGGTATAATTAAAATAACTTGCAGGTTGTTAAAAAGATAACTATCCTTACCACACACCTGGTAACTAGTCTCTGTTTCTGTTCAACGCTGGTTGGCTTCTGAACAATTTCCAGGACAAAATGGTGTCGTGTAGCATCTGAGACGTGACATGCACTGCGGAAATTGTCACTTAAGAGAAGCACTGTCCAAACGGGGTGCGAGCTTCGGCCCAGCACGCGGTGACACGGACAGCTGCTGCGAGCAGGTGGGGCATCCCAGACGTGCCCCGACGTTGAGATGCTTACATGAGAAATTATACATAAATGAAGCAACGTATGCACGCACCCCACCCAGCACGCCGCCCAACAAACGCGACTTGTCATGGTCACTCTTACTTTTTCTGGACAATGACATGCCACACTGTACCGTGACACGATCATGTGACGAGCGTGCCCACGGGGAGGACACGCCCCGCTGCCTTCGCGCATCCCGGGCGCCATCTTGCAGAAGGAGAGTGACACCTGCTCGGCGCCATCCACAGGAGGCGTGAGCAGCAGCAGCCTTGGCCGAAGCGTGACTGGGAGAACAGGAGACGCCACATCTGGGACAGTGCAGGAAGCGGAGCAGTGACTGTCACCCGTGAATGCACGGGGTGGCACGGCGAGGCGTTTGGGCTTGGGGGTGGCATCGTCCCGCCGTTTACAGGGACAGGGCTGGAAGTCTGAACGGCTTGGCTGAGAGAATTATAACCCCAGGGAAGCCAGAGGTGGCGGGGATTACGGAAGAGGTGACCGTCCCTGCATAAACCCCTCCCGGTGTGTCCCAAAGCACACAGAGGTCACCTCTTCCCTTGTCCCCTGCCCTAGGTCATCCTGCCCCCTGCATCACAGGTCCCCAAACCTCAGAGGTTCATCCATAGCACAGGCCCATCACGTCCGACCCAGAGCTTGGTGGTCCGCGTCCCTTTGCTTTTGATCCGGTCCCTCCTGCGTTTGCACCCTCGTTAGCGAACAGAGCAGCCCGGACTCCGCTTTGCAGCCTCGAACACAAAGACGAGATGCCTGTCGATGGGACCAGCTGGAGAATCTATGATGAAACGTTGTGCCACTCGTTACCGTGGGACATCAAAGCGGGAACGAGGCTTACTGACCGTTTCTGGAAACAATTTCTCGCTCACTGCTTTCTCTGATCTTTCTTAAAAACAGAGCTAGACATCGCCACTCTCCCCCCGGGCTGGGGACACACAGAGCCATTTGTACATATGCAGAAAGTTCTCATCACTCGCTTTTCTTTCAAACTCGTTTCTAAGAGTTTCTGTCCGAACGAGCGCTAACATCGGTGATTATTTTAAGACGTGTGAGCCGGTGTTTTCCAGATTAAAACCTCCATGTTCCTGGGTTGACAGAGGACTATCGAAGCTGCTCATTGTCCCCGGGATGATGGTTGGCACACACGGGCCACAGGATCGATAACGTGAATGATTATTTGCCGGTGAAATCGACAGACCTGACTCCTGTGAGATGCGTCCCCCACGGCTCACACGGGGGTCTCATTCGGCAGCCGGCCCCCAACTCACGAGGAACAAAGCGAGGGACACAGAAGCGACTTAGACTCCCACGCAAAGAGGTCCCCGAGGAAGCAGAGTTGTCACAAAATCCATGGAGAGCCTGGTAACTCTTACTTCCTCCCCCCGGAAAAAAATATTAACACGCAGACAGCAGAGCACCTCGTCTGGTCTTGGGGGGCGCGTAGTATTTAAGGTTCAACCCTTCATCGGATGCGTGGGCTGCTTCTGCGCTGACTTCACGGCCCGCAGAGCGCACCCAGGGGTGGGGTCTCACTCCCCATCCCCGTACAGGCCCCCAGCAGGGAAAGACCGTATTATCACGGTCATTATCACGGTCAAATCCACGTCTCTCTCTCTCTTTCTTTCTTTCTTTCTTTCTTTCTTTCTTTCTTTCTTTCTTTCTTTCTTTCTTTCTTTCTTTCTTTCTTTCTTTCTTTCTCTTTCTTTCTTTCTTTCTTTCTCTCTCTCTTTCTCTCTCTCTCTCTCTCTCTCTCTCTCTCTCTTTCCTTCCTTCCTTCCTTCCTTCCTTCCTTCCTTCCTTCCTTCCTTCCTTCCTTCCTTCCTTCCTTCCTTCCTTCCTTTCTGTAATTTCCCTTCTCTCGCTGATCGTGAGATAGTATTCTCTGTCTTAATGAAACCAACACGTACCATAGTCGATTCAGGAAATCTAGAAAATCACGAAGAAAATGTTTTCACAACATTATCACTCAGAAAGATTCCATTATTTGCTATGAGGAGATCTATTTCATGATACATAATTAGAGCGATGCTTTATCAGTCACAAAGCGGAAATTCCAGAATGCAACAACAACAAAGAAATTGCAAAGGGTCATTATCACGGTCAAATCCACGCCTCTCCGACTCCAGGAGAATTTTCATCAGTACAGGATTCCACGCGGTGTAGATGAGTGAGCTCCAAGTCCGCCTTCCACGGCTCTCCCGTCAGTGGACAACCGGCTGGCGGCCTCCGTGTGTGTTTACCTCGGGGCGTGCCCGAGTCTCACCGGTTGGCATGAGCGAGCAGACACACGGAGAATGACACGCCGCCAGCTTACTTCAGCTTCCTTAAAATCGCTGTGCAAAATATGCCCTTGCCCGTGAATCTGGACGAGGCATCTTATTGGCCATGAAATCGACAAAACTGCTTTATTTTTTTTTCTTTATAAATAACTTTTTTTGGGGTGGGGAGAGATCATATTAAGGCTCAAGCTCAAACTAGTTCATTTGCTATCCTATAGAGACAGCCCGTGTGACATGAGCTGAAAACCCTATTCCATCCTAAGAAAATTCCTGTGTCAAATGCAAGCAGGAAGACATTTAAATATTAATGAAGACGCATTTCTTCCACAAATCACAATAGATAGGAAAGGCACGATTGGACCGGGCTGTGTGCACGCAGATAAGCTCACCGCGAACACCCAACGTACCAATGGTAGCATTGGCAGCTAAGATACTATGACACAGGCACGGTGGAATCATATATAATTTAAACTGTTTTCACTTTACAAACTAGATGGCGGAACAACTGGAATTGATTCACGTATTGCAATTTCCATGTCATTAGTCGGAACGTATGTCCAAAATTGGGCCTGTCAATCAGAGACCACGAATGCATATTTTGTATGTCATGGGAGGAGGAAAAATCCTTCTTTGTACTTTGACTCAACGGGACCTACACACACTGTAGTTTCCACAACAGAAAATAGCCATGTGTCCTCTAGTCATTTAATTACTTTGGTAATTAATATTTAATTAATAAATATTTACCTTGGTAACTATTTATGAAAACAGGTTACTATGAACCCTCGCGAACTAACAAAGTGGCTTTCGTTTCATTTATATTCACTTTATTGATTGTATTAACGTTTTAGCAGTTATTGTATCGATTCCGTATTGGCTTTCGTATTTTGTGTTTCTGTTCAGAGCCTATAAAACCGCACTGAATTACTCACCCAAGAAAGTCGTCTGATACCTCTGAGGACCAAAGGATGCGATGGGAGGATTCTGTGAATAAAATCTGTGCCCCAAACATACCTGTGCAGAAGTATTTATCCCATTGAATTCAAAGACGTGAAGCTGTTCTGGAATTCTCCATACTAGCCTCCTCCAAAGAATATCCTTTCCTGGGTATTTTTAATTCTTGAACTTGGCTGTAATACTTCATGTTTGTCTGTGTATTTAATTTTCAGATTTTTCTAATAATCAGCTTCCGGTATCATTTTGAGAATGCCCTACCTAAGCCAGGTGGTCAGCAATATTTTATGTTTCAAACATCGGTGAGCACTGACCCATACAGCTCCAAAAGGGTGATAAATAAACTCATAAATTTGGGGAAACGATTTTAAGTCTAGCTGATCCTATCATTGAGGCTTAATGACTGCGAACCAATCTTTCCATATTCGAACCACCTCATTTGTGATTTCTCTGTCATTTTTTTACCAAAAGAAAAATCATGCGACATTTTTAGTCATTCTCTGTGAATGTGAAAAGTACACATGGCTTCTTGAAGGCCCAGCTTTTGCTAGCTGAACCGTACGAAATGGCTCAAATTACTGTTTGACTTGTGAGAATGGTGATTTCGTGTGGTTCGGCCCAATACCTTATACATAAAAAAAAAAGCTGCAGGGAAGCAGGATGGGCGAGGCCCGGAGTGACACGGCACACCGCGTGGGTTCCCAGCCCTGGATGGGGGTTTCTGCTGTGACAAGGACCTTTCCCGAGTCACACCCCGCGGCGGGGGGAAAAGCGTGCAAACAACAAATTCGTGTGTTTAAACAAGGGGATTCCCAGAAGGCAACGTGTTGGAATGGGGCCTCGTTATTTTTTCTTTGTTTTTTGTTTTTTGCTTTTTTTTTTTTTTTTTTTTTTTTTTTTTTTTTTTTTTTTTTTTTTTTTGCTGCTTAGAGTCAGTTCTGAGTGGAAAGAGATAAAGTGAGGAAGGAACTGACTAGCAACAATGAAAGGGCGCTGGATGCCCTGTGCGGGCCCGGGGCTGGACACTGCAGAGCGTGTCACCAGCGGGAAGGCCTGCCCTGGAAAGTGTGCTCTGAGGTCCCGCCGGACGGTCACTCACCGAAGGGACACGCACGTGACGGGTGGGTTCGCATGGCATCTCGGCAGAAGCCAGGACCAGGGACGAGGTTACCCAGGACAGGTTTGGGGAGGCCCCTCCGACACACACAGGGGACCCGTGGGTGTGTGAGAGTTACGTCACAGAGACACGTCCAGCCCGGACTGAAGGAGGCGGTGCTGGCCGCAAGGGAGGCGGCCTGCTGGGCTCCTGGGTTCTGCCGGCAGGAAGTGGCCTCGTGGAGCTACTTGGCTGCAAACACGGGACACCATTCGGGCAAAATCAAGACCGATCCCCTGGCAAGAGCTTCTGGAGCAGACACAGGGGCTGGCAGAGCCGGGGACCCAACGGGCAGTGCGCTGGGCCACCGAGAAACAGCCCCAGGCCCTGAAAGCTGGTGGGTCTATTTCAGACTTGCTTGTGAATGGCAATCTCTTCGTCCCGTCCAATTTTTTCCTTTGGTAATGGAAGGTCTATCACGTACCTACCCCACAATCGTACTTGAGAAGGACATAATTTATGTTCTAGTTACCCTGGTTCAAGAGAGAATTTTGACCCAGAATAGATCATACCCCAAAATGTCCGTTCTACCTTCTCTAGATGACTTTGATGATGAGATTTGGAACTTTTGAGCTGGTTACATTTAGATGAGATTTTTGAACAGCCAAGAGAGCAGAGCAAAGGTCAGAGGGAGGAAGGGAGGAAGCAGCCCAGATTCTGGGCGACACAGATCGCGTGGGTTCAGGAAAGAAAGAAACTCTTTTAGAGGTCACGAGCAAAGAAACGTTACATCATAGGTCTCTGATGTAATCACTAATTCTGCAAAATGACCTTTCCTCCGAGCCAAGTGTAGCCTAATGCACCTAGGTCATTGCACACAGGAGATATAAAACAATCATGAATTAATGTACAAAGGAACATCAGTGGGCGCCATTGTTTTATGAGGTAGCATGGGTTGACTCTAGAGCTTTGCCTTTTCATTGATTCGTTTCATGTGTGACTTGAAGATTATGAATGATCTACCAAGAACGCAGATGTGCAGGGGGGCCCCGTGACAATCGGAGCGAACAGGAGCAGCTTCAGGAAAACAGAGTCACGGCGTCATCTGTGTCATCATTCTCAAGCACTTCAGACGATCCTTCCCGGGCAATGCCATCGAGGAAAGAAAGCCCTTAATTAGAAAGAGGAAGTCGCCGCTGAAGGATGAGAGGAAACGGATCAGCGTGGAGGTTACCGAGGACCCGTCCCTCTCGGACAGCTCACCAGAAACCTCTTACCAGCAAGCATGGAGAGCCGAGGCTCATGCCGCTGTAATTTTTAACGAGGGGATATCGAGTGATTCAAGAGGTACAGTGGGCCGAAGCTTTGGAAGGGTCACGGGTGTGCTCTTTTCAATAGTTTGCAAACATTTTCTTGACTTCAGATGCTCAGAAGTCACTGAGAAGCTGTAGCTATCCTCTCTGCGATATCAGTTCCTTATTATTTTGAACATTATTTCCTCCTCATTGAGACACAGGGAGTCACTAGAGTGTTTGATAAATGACCTGAGATTCGCACGTTATCTTAAACCCACAACGTTTAATATAGTTTCCTCATACAGATTTAATTCGCGTGAAGAACGCGGAGTTAGCATTTATATTTTCTTCCAAATCAACACTGGCTTTTTGGTCTATCCATGTAGCTCTATGTAATGCTCAGTCATTATCCCACTGAAAGAATGCACTGTGTGTGTCACCTGTGCATGAAGTATAAAACGATCATAAATTGAGATAGTAGAGGAACCCCCACTGGTGCCACCACTGTTTTACGAGATAGCGTGGGTTGGCTCCGGAGTTTTGTCTTTTCACGTAATCCGTCCTAAACCTAGGACACTCGCCCTTCTCTGCTTATATAACCAAGGTCGCTGAGACCGTCCCGTATTCGCCACCGTATGGCTCTGTGTGCGAGTCCTCCTTCGGGCTGGCAGGAGGAGTGCCGGGGGTGGGGGATGCTGGATTCATACGTCCTCGATGTCATTCATTTCTCTTGAATTGCTCTTCAGAGTCTGCGCTCACTTACATGTCACCAGCGGAGGAGCCCCAAGGGACCCCGCTGTCACTCAGCCCCGGCCACTGAAATGATGCCTCTTCTAATTTTAGCCAATGGGATGGTATAAAGTAATATCTCGTGGTCGGTTTTAATACTTTGGTTTTGTTTTTTGTTTTTGAGTACGTTTTGTTTTCATGCGTTTTTATTTCTACCCAGTTCAAGGCCTTTTGTCGTCGCTCCCGCTGCTGGGTGATTTGAGGGCCTGGTTTATAAATCCCCTAGCGCTCCGGCCTTGGGTGCTGAGGCTATGATCTTCAGACAGTCCGTTTTGCCCGTGGCGTCCTATGTGGGAAATAAATCCATAATTTCCATCTGGTCAAATTCGTTCATTTTTTTTTTTTTTTTTACTTCACCATTTGTCATTTTCCTGTTTCTCATTTCTCGTTAAAACATTTCATGTGGTTTCCACATTTCATGTGGTTTTCGCTTCCTGTGGGCGCCTTTTCCGTGATTCTGGCTAATTCTCATTCCTTTTCTTCGTGATCTCTTCAGTTCTACCTCTCAGCATCGCCCTCGCTCCATCTTCAGCCTTTCTCTTTTTCTCTCTGCACTCACGGCACAGGTAACCTCGTCCAGGATCGAGGCCACGACAGCCAGCTGCGAGCTGATGCTGGCCCCAGCTCCTCCTCCAGCTCCAGAGCGCGAGCCCAAGGCCTCACTGGACCAGGAGCCAGGCGAGATGCTCCTGGAGAAGGAGAACCGGGACGTACGTGTCCAAAGGTGTGTCGCAGTCAGCTGGCTCGGCCTTCCCCGAGAAAAGCGACGGGCAGAGCGGGCCGCAGGGAGGGCAGGCCAGGGCCCCCGGGTGAGGCCGGAGCTGTCCACCACAGGAACTGTTTCTCCTTTGCGGGAGCCTGAGGCCACCTTGCAGCTGAGAGGATGCGGCCCAGCCCGAGGATGCAGCATCCTCTCCCTTGCTTCGAGTCAACCGATGCCCGGCTTTAATCAGAAGTCGACAAAACGACTTCTCGGCAATGCCCAGGTTCACGCTGGGATAACTTACTGGAGACAGTGGCCTCGACGAGGGGACATGGAATGATAACTCTACAGATACAGTTGTTAAATTCTATAAAATATTTCTTGAACCATTTTAGGTATATTAACCAGAAGAAGTAAAAGAAAGATGGATTCTCACCTATGGAGGTAAGACAGAAAGGAATCTTCATTCAGATTCTAGCTCGAGGTTGAAAGCCAGCGAACTATAGTTTCTCTTGAATGAGGACAGTGGGATTTTTCTTTTCTTTTTTCATTGTAAATAGACTTTAGAGGATTTTTAGGCTCAGAGCAAAACTGGGCAGAAATTAGAGTTCCCATATACCCTTCCCCCATACAGGGACAACCCTCCCCACTGCCAACGTCCTGCACCTTGCGAGCCTACACAGAATCGTCCAATGTCCATGTCCCGACCGGCGGGACCTAGTTATTCGTGGGGTGGGGGGCGAGGAGGATCCAACCTGAGAAAAACGGGCGAGAAAAGGGAGCGGAGGCAAGACAAAGTTCTGATCAAGCCTCGTTTATTGTGGGTAGGGGTAGGGTATATAAAGGGGAGGATTTGCATAATCACGGTTGCCTTGGATATCGAACCTCAGAACATTCCATTTCCTTATATGACCCCAAAATGCAGAAGGGTCCCGGGAGAGGAGGGGGCTGCAAGGTCAGATTAGTTTAAGCAAATGGCTCAAGGGGCCCAGGGCAAGTCAGGGCAACTGACCTTAGGCTGTCTGTCCTATCAGATAGCACAGGGCGAGGCAGACCCTGTCCCAAGGCGAAGTTGCCTAGATCTCAGGTATGAGAGCCTTGATAAGAACGGCTCCCGACAGTCCATAGGTTACCTTGGGGTTCACTCTTGCGTGTCACACATTCTATGGGTTTTGACAAACGTCTAAATGACACCTAACGACACCGTAATACCACACGGCCTAGCTTCCCTCTCCTAAAAGTCCTCTGTGCTCTGCCTCGTCCACGCTCCAGGTCCCGTAACCCGTGGCGACTCCCGGTCTTGTCACTGTCTGCATAGCCTCTCCTTTTCTAGACTGTCACGGGGTCAGAATCTAGCCTTTTCAGACCGGCTTCTTCTGCTCAGTCTCACGCAGTTAGGGTTCCTCCACGGACTGGGTGCACCGCACTTAATGTCCACAAATTCTCGACTCATTTGGGTAAATACCAAGCTGTAGAATTACAGTGTTTCTAAAGAGATTTAACAGTGAGAACATTTTAGATACTTGCGTCCTTTGATTTGCTACAACTGCCCGTACGCTAGTCTACCCGGCCCTCTCGTATCTTGTTCCTCGCCTCGGGGATTTGCGATTGAACTACATTAGCTTAACTGGGTTTGTGGGGGCGGGGGGCGTGTATGTTATGGTAGGAGAGGAATGTTCGTTTAAGAAGGGAAAACTTCATACATAAACTGTACGGATTTTAACCACCTTTAACGTCGACACACGAGTCGGTGGGCCCCTGAGAAAGAAGCCCCTCACCCTCACCTACAGCTGCCTGTAGGAGACCACCGAGTGCTTGTCTTGGGAAGTCTTTAGCGATGAAATTGATTCTTTTCCTGGGTCTATTCTAAGAAGACCCGGTTTGGATCGGAACCTAACAGCAAACCGAAATACTCCAGCCCTGCCCACTTCACAGTGATTTTGTGAGGAATAGACGAAGGAAATACAATCTTCACAGGTCACAACAACACCGGAGGGGTTCTGACTGACTCTGCATCTCACACGTCCACTAATATAACTCTGAGAAGTAGGTTGGCCTCCTGACTCCGCAGAGGGCCGGAGCCCGCCGGCTAAGATCGAACAGTTCCCGAGAGGGGGAGTGAGGAGGCGGGGGGAGAGAGGGAGAGAGAGAGAAAGAGAGAGAAAGAGAAAGAGAAAGAGAGAAAGAGAGAGAGAGAGGAAGAGAGAAAGAGAGAGAGAGACAGAGAGAGACAGAAAGAGACAGAGACAGAGAGAGACAGAGACAGAGAGAGACAGAGACAGAGAGAGACAGAGAGAGACAGAGAGAGACAGAGAGAGACAGAGAGAGAGAGAGGGAAGGAGGGAGAGAGAGAAAGAGAGAAAGAGAGAGAGAGAGGGAGGGAGAGAGAGGGAGGGAGGGAGAGAGAGGGAGGGAGAGAGAGGGAGGGAGAGAGGGAGGGAGAGAGGGAGGGAGAGGGAGAAAGGGAGGGAGGGAGAGAGAGAGAGAGAGAGAGAGAAAAGATAGAGATAGAGTCGGGAGGGCTCACAGTGAATACTGTGGCCCCGAGTTTATTTAACACAGCGTATTTATACCCTTGACCATGCGTGACAAACAAAACCCACACACCTGTCAACAATTGCTTGACATGTACATAACTCCCCTCACCCGTTTTCCATCAAGCCAAACTCCCCCCATCTGCAGGGAGCCCGCCTGCTCTGCAAACTTCTGGCTTGCAGGCGACTTCCCCCCCGGTCTGTAGGGCCTCCAGCTCTAGGGAATTCGGCAAGAATGGCTCCCAGCAGCAGAGGTCCAGTTTGTCACGGGACCTGCCCGTCGCCGGTGGGCCGGGTCAGCCCAGCGGGTCACGCGGTGCTCCGTGGGCCGCCGTCTGGACGGCCCGCCGTGGGAGTGAGCCTGGCCGGGCGGGTCCACGTTTGCTGCTGTGGATTTGCTGCCTCGGCGTGTGAGGTGACGAGGAACGGAGGGCGGGGGTGTGCGAGAAGTCTGGCATTGCCTCTAGGTGGAAACACAGCTCCTTGCTGAAGAGAAAGTGACAGTTCCCAACCAGTCACAGTATCTGCACAGCTCTGGGCCTTAATGACTAAACCGAGGGTAAAAAAGTGGCAATTCAGATCCATCGGGGAGAATATGCATAGTTAATTATGTCTCAAATAATAAATGTATGATTTCCGCAGGATAAGGTAAACAGCCAATTAAAATAAGATATGGACACACTTTCCCTGCTCATTAGTCAGGGCGTAAACCATGTTAACACGGCCTCAATAATTTACTGGTGTTAAAATAAAGGGAAAAGCTTAAAACATTAATAGGGAGCTTGAGGATCGTGGCGTCGGGAAGTGGTGATGTGATGGCCGGGTAAATAATTCAGGCCTCCGCTCGACACAGCGGGAGGCAGGCGCTCTGCCCGGGGCTGGCACTGCCATGTTACCGCGCACGTCCCCAGGGCCGAGCTGCCCCGAGGGTCTCCGCCCCCCCCCGCTCCCCATTATCCTCTGCCGAGATCAGAGCACCCCTCAGATACGTGCCGTGTGAGCAAAGCTAAAACAGGGACCAGGGACAAAAGTACATGAAAAATAAACAGCGATGACTCACGTCCATATCAGATAAAAAGCACTTTAAAAATATTCACATCTCAGTGGAGCTGGTGATTTAGTGAGAGAAAACTTACGTTTATAGAATGATTTGACCTAATTAATACATAAACGAGATTCTGTGACCAAAATATAACACGCACACACACATGTGCACACACACACGGCACACACACAGGTGCACACACACACACACACGCACATGCGCACACCCATGCACACACACATGCATGCAAACACACGCGCACACGCACACATGCACACACACACATGCACGCACACGCACACATGCACACACATGCACACACACGAGCACATGTGCAGGTGCACACACATGCACACATGCACACGTACACGCACACATGCACACACACGCACACATGCACACGCACACACATGCACGCACACACACATGCACACACATGCACGCACACTCCTGACCCCGGGGGGCTCGCACACACGCACACACTCGCCACCGCGGCCCTCCTGGGCGCACGCTGGCCGAGGACACACGGCCACCCGCCCCGCCACGCTGCTCTTACACAAGAAGCCCCACGGAAAGAAACGCCGACTCCTGGAACCTTACACACGGCCGCACTCTTCCTTCGCTGAAACGGACAGAGCGGCACCCTCCTTCCCTGGCGGGCTCTGACATGCTCTAGAGCAGGGTCCCCAGGCTTTGTGGCACCGGGGACCGGCGCTCCCGTGAGCGTCTAAGGCCAGAGGATCTGGGGCGGAGCTGAGGGGTGATGCCGGCGCCGGGGAGCGGCCGCAGACACAGGCGAAGCGTCACCTGCTCATCCACCACGCGCCTCCTGCTTGCAGCCCGGCCCCTAACCGGCCACCGACCAGTTACCGGTCTGTAGCCCGGGGGTTGGGGACCCCTGCTGTAGGGTACCCAGAAAAGGATTCCCAAACTGACTGCTATCTATCATGGTTCCTTTTTAAACGGATAACAAGGCCCCCGATGCTGCAAAAACTTAGCGATCTCGATATATTCAAGGTGAGTGTTCGCTTTCCGGGGTGGGGTCCTTTTGTCTTTACTCTCCCAAAGGCCAGTATTTCAAAGTTAATTTCACTTGATTACGTGTTTGTTTAGATTCCAGGCAGATGATAATGTACCAGATTATACTAATCTAAAGCATGTATTGATTCAAAACCTCTGCCGAGCCAGCCGTGTATTTCCACAATGACAAACTCAAATGAAGTCACAAACCCTCATAATCACATAATTATTATAGCTCTTCCCCCTTTGAATAGCCTGGTTTCTTTGCTTCTGTATAAACGTGTGTGTGTCCGTTCTAGAAATGAGGTTTGAATGAACTATTCAGTCATTACTGTGCGCATTCTGAAAATAAATACAAATCTAAAATCGTCCTTACCACATCCAGCGTGTGTCCTTGAGAGGCGAGTTTCTGGCACGTCCCCCGCGGAGAGCTCAGAGTGGTCGGCGGACGCGCCTTCCAGAGGCCCTCGACTCTCCCCGGGGTACATAGCCTTGTTTCCTCAGCCACGGGGAGACGGGGTCTCAAAGGAGCACCGTTGCGACTGGGGGACACGGCTGACTCGGGAAGCCACTTCCTCTACGTCCCCTGTCTTTTCAGGCACTAAAACCACACCCTGCTAAACAGGTTCGTCCAGTCACAGCAGGCAAGACACCATCATCCCCTCGTTCGCTTTGCAAAATCAGTTTGCTGCACGACGCCCGGACGTGGAGCTGCGAACCTCCCGCGACGGACGTGCTGGTGTGGCCCGCGGGCCTCACGGGCACGGCTCAGCCTCTGCTCGCAGACGCCTGCCCGGCCACCTAGGACAGCAGCAGAGCTGTGGAATGGGCAAAAATGCTAATAATAATAATAATAATAATAATAATAATAATAATAATAATAATAAAACACCGAACGCCTTCTCCCACCGATGCGTCCGCCTAAGGATTGTGATCGCTGATCGAATGGACCGCTTTGTCCCACCCGCTGACGACGGCTCGGGCGGGAAGCCCTGTCCTAGAGCATGTGCAGGAAGAGGCCGTCCCCACAAACACCGCACTCGGGCTCCGCCACTCAGCTGCCGTTTGAGGCTGGGCCCCTCTGGGTGCCCCCCCACCCCACGACTCCCCGCCACGCACAGCAGACACACACCTGCCTCGTGGGGGCCAGATGGCGTATTTCACGAAAAAGACACTGGGTCACGGCAGTTTAGCCAACGCGGGGTCCGTCCTCGGCCCTGGCCGTCGTTTTGGACAGAGGTGAACCTCTTCACTGCCGAAAAGGGGCCTCGTAGCTTCTAGAGCTTTCCGCCCCATCACCTCCTCCCGCCGGGACCCACGACCCAGAGCTGACGGCCGCAGGGAGGCGGCCGTCGGTCTAAGAAAGAAAGTGGTGACGTGGCCCCTTGACACGCGCGAGCCTCGGTTTGCGGTGAGCTGCCAGGCTGAAGCAGGAACTCCAGGCAGTTTTGGGGGATTTCTCGAGGGCCGTCGCTGCCCTATGGAGACACCCCAAGATGCTAATTCTTTATAGCGGCTGCCGGGGATTCGGTTCCTTCTGTAACCGTCTCCTTGCGGTGTCACTTTCCGGAGGTTGCGTGCCAGGTGAGCACGGATTCGGGGGCTTGCAACAACGCACTCAGCTCTGTGGTCCCGGCTCCCTCAGCGGGGAGGAGGTCCAGCTCGCTTTCACCGGGGTTTCCGCTGCGGCCTCACGAGGCTGACATCACGCGTCCCGTCCCCCCGCGGGGCGCACACCTGGGGGTCCCGGCACCAGCTCCTCCCACGCTGCTCCAGGCGGACTCAGCTCCCGGTGGGAGAACGGGGGTGCCCACCGCGGGGGCCTGGCCTGGGGCCGCCTGCCCTTCCCTCCCCGCACTCGGCCCGTCTGTCCTCGGAGCCCGAGGCCCAGTTCCTCAAGGGGATCCCTGCGCTGCGGGCGTCACCCCAAGGTAAGCGAGTGGGCCTCCTTCCTTCACGTGAAGTCTGGGTGCCTCTCGGGACAGCTTCTGAGTGGACGGAGGGGGTTGGGGGGGAGGGGGACGGGGTCAGAGCAAGTGAGCTGGGGACGCCTCGCCCCTAGCCCAGCCCCCCATAGCCACAGGCCTGGCGCACACACCCCACGGAGTTTCCCAGCCATCCAGTTCTTAAAAGTCGGGGGGTCTGATGGGAGGTTTGGCCTCCTCAGGAGGCTCCCTCCCGATTTGGGGGCGCCAGGGAGGAGGGGTCGGGGGTCCCAGGCCCCGGCTGCCTCTGTGCGACCCCACGTGCTGGAGTGTCGCTGCTCGTGTTTAGTTTTGCTCCGAAGACGCCGTCCCGTTGTTCTAGCTTAGATTCGGGGTGACTGCGGGGGCCGGGGAGCGGGGGGTTCTGTGTGTCCATGGGGGACGCGGAACCCCTCGTTTCCAGCAGTGTGAACCTGTCGGTGACCGACAGGAAGGAAAGGGCCACACGGGGCTCCCCATGAACCCGTCACCTGGGCAGGCTTCGTGCAGCGGGTCTGCCCGACGCCCCGGCTGCAAGAGGGGCCCCCCAAACACGCGCACCAGACCCATCGCTGGGGGACAGGCCGCTCGGTGAGGCCAGCAGCGGTGACAGCCGCGTCCGCCGGCCTCCTGCGTGTGGGCCGGTCCTGCTGGGCGGGCTGGCCGCCGACGCCCAGTTACACCTGCAGACCGGGGTGGCGTCCCCCCAAAACTAGGTCTCCCCAGAACTTCAGTATGCAAGCTTTTTTTTTTTTGTTTTGAAGGCACGGTATTCACCGGCCAGATGAGCTGAGTTGCTATGAGGCGATCCTGGGTGGCAGATAAACGCTGAGCTGCTAGAACCTCCTAGAGAAGGCCCTGTGCAGAGTTGGTGCGGGCTTCTGAGACCTGGGCTTTTTCCTAATTCTCCCACCTTCTGGCAGGTTTGTAGGCACGTGGCTGTGGACTGGGCTGGAAAGAGGATTCATTTGACGGAGTTAATCCTCAATCCTCCCAGAAATGGGGGGCGGGGCAACGCGATAGTCAATCCCCGTGCGTCTGGTTACATCACACTCAGGAACCACCGGCCACCGAGACGAGGCCGCTGCCCTGACTCAGAGGCCAGCGCCCCGCGTAAGGCTGTGGCCGCTCACTACAGATGTCCCACCTAGGACTGTGACACGGGTTTCACGCGGAAACCCTCACGCTTATTAAGACGTGTGATGCGTGAGTCAGTCCCAAGTCATTTGTAAATCAGTTCAGTTCACTCCAATGGCCCTCCGGTGTCCTCTTCCTGCGGAAGTAGGGATATTGACATTTT
>PVKZ01004950.1:0-65539 GCA_004027375.1 Macroglossus sobrinus | reverse complement strand
GTCCCCGCTGGCCTCTGCCCGCCGCGGAACACTCTCGCCCGGCGTTCCCCCGGATCCCGCCTCCTGCGCGCCCCCGAAGGGCTGCTGAGCCGCGCGTTGCGGGCTCGGAGGAGTCGCGGCCTGGCCCGCGCGCGCTCCTTGTCCAGCGGGGACGAGGACGAGGAGCGCGGCGCCGGCTTGGGATCCCCAGCCCGGGCCCGCTCTGCTTCCGCTCAAGCGCCCCCCGGCCTGCGTCCCGACCTCCTGGAGGCCGAGGGCACCGTGACTCTGGGCCCCGCCGGCGGCGCCCTGCGCCTGGCCGTCGAGTACGGTCGGGCCAGCGGACGCCTCCGCATCCGGCTGCTGCGCCCCGAGGGCCAGGCCGGAGGAGAAGCCGAGCCCCGCGCCGTCGGCTGCCGAGTCAGCTTCGTCCTGCAGCCGCCGGGCAAGGCGCGCCAGCAGCGCAGCGTGGTGGTTCGGCGGAGCCGCAAGGCAGTGTTCGACCAGGACTTGTGGTTGGACGGACTCTCGGAAGACAAGGTGCGCCGCCTGGCCGTGCGCGTCAAGGCGGAGAACAAGGGCCGTGACCTGGAGCGGGGCCGCCTGCTGGGCCAGGGCGAGGTGCTGCTGGGCTCCCTCCTGCTGCTCTGAGGGCGCACCGGCCCTGCCCCCGGGGCGCTTTCTGCCCGCTGTGGACTCTCGGACACTTGACAGCCCATTTGTACAAAGTAAACGTGGATTTATTCTTCTAATGAGGCGTTTGTTTCAGTCCAGTAGTGGTAGAACTGATATAGGATTAATTATCACACGGAAGGAGATATTTTGTGTAGATACTTTCACAGTTCTTTTCAGCAAATGATATGGTGTTCTGCTTTAGTGTTTCCCATTGTGGGTAGTCAGTTGCATTTCATCTGTTCCCCACAGTCAGGTTGCGGGTAATGAATTACATGAAGTGGTAAAACTAGAGGGTGTCTTGGCCATTTGCTTGCGCCAATCTCATTTCGAAGTTTGTTCATTCCACATCCATTGAGACCATCTTAGAGTATTTATTACCTTTGAAGCTTTGTCTAAAATCCTGGATAAGAAAATGAGGCCAAGACAGGTAAAGTGACTTTTCCATGGTCAATAGTGAATTATTAGTAAGACTCTAAGGTGATACTCTTGGCTACATCTTGTTGGAAAAGCATTGGAGGAATTTAAACCATCTTAGTATTCTAAGCTTAAATAATTATAATAGTTTTACAAGTATTGTAATGCTTAACGCCACCCTTAAGAAGCTAGCATCACGATCTCATTTTACAGATGAGGATACTGAAACACAGAATAAAGAGCAGAGTCAAGATTTGCACCTAGGCAATCAGTGCTGTACTCATTGCGCTCTATAAGTAATACCACAGTGTCTGAAGGGCTCATCTCACTAGGGTGAGAATGCAGTTTATATCTGAAATT
Organism: Macroglossus sobrinus; assembly: GCA_004027375.1. NCBI lineage: Eukaryota > Metazoa > Chordata > Mammalia > Chiroptera > Pteropodidae > Macroglossus > Macroglossus sobrinus. The sequence continues at coordinate 64,111 of PVKZ01004950.1, read as the reverse complement.
GTGGACTCTGAGGTTAGAGTCACGTCACATTCCTCACCATCTAGTGGAAAAGCAAATTGGTTGAAATGAGTAATTTATTATTTTATGCAAATGACTTAAGGCATTGAGATGACCTGGGTGCAAGAAGAGGAAGCCAACTTGCCTCCACAGGAAAAGGGATGCCAGCTTTATTGGCACCAGGTAAGCTAATGTGCCAGGGCAAAGGAATCAAGGATGTACTTGTAACATTGCTATAGCTCTGGCTTCTGATAATAATTGTTTTATTATGTTTTAAGGATGATTTTCCTTCAAACATCACATTCACTGCCAGCCAGGCATATTTCTTCCTTTCTTAGGCACATAGGAGGAAAATGTATCCTAAATTAGGATTGAAAATATTTAAAATGTGATGTGGTGTTAAATATGACTACATTGTCAGTCTTGATTCAGAAATGGTTTCTGCTTTCACTAAACTGTTAACAGTTTTATCTGTGGGTGCTCATAAAAGATGCTATTTAGAAAAGAGCTTCAGTTTTACTCACAACTCAGGCATACACTGAAAATAGGTATTGTGGTGGGTATTAACAATGACAATCATTGAACAAATATGAAGAATAACTGTGAATTCATTGACTCTAAATCAACCACATGCAGAAGCTAGAAGTGGTTGACCGAATGAATGATGACAACAGTAGCTCAGACCATGTGCTCTTCTATCTACTCTCACATTCTTTTTGGCTTTCAAGCCAAGAATTTTTAAAATGATTAGCTTTCATGATTTTAGAATTTTGGTAGAGTAATACTGAGTTCACATATGTCATACTTTAAAAAAGAAAAATGGAGAGTGAAAACAACTTGGCTATATACATTATTGTAGGGTTTCAGTTATCTTTTTTTCCAAATAAAAACAGATCATTCTGATGGCTTGTAAAATCTTATTTCAGAAAGCATTACAATTACTATTGTCACTAGATTATATACAAGTAATAGTTTGGGGTCAGAAGTATAATTTTATTAAGAAGTAAACCAATGCATTTCAGGGACCTAAATTTTCCATGACATAATGGCGGGTATTTCCAAACAAATCACTAATGTCAAGTTATGGTTAGTCAAATAATGAAAGAGCCTAATCAATAAATAAAAATCATAAATCACAAAACCCTGGAATTTTGAAGTTGAAAAAACATTAAGAATCATTTTGTGCAAATCCATGTGTCATAGAAAAAGATTATAGAGGCAAATTGAAGATTGCCCCAAATCACGATTAGAATCAATTCTGTTCTCATTTTGCTCTTCAACGTTAGACCAACTGCTTCCAAAATAAGAAAACCATTTGCACATAAGTTATTTTACATCACTGAATTAATTTGGACTTTTTGCATTTAAGAAATCTTATTTGCAGAATATATCTTTTTTGTAGTAGTCTTTCTGGAGCAAATTTAAATTTAGTTTGCACTTTGCTGCCCTCCAGTGGCTTCCTCGTATGTTTTGTAAGCGGGTCTCAGACCATTTTAACTGAAGATCGATCGAATCTAATGCCAGAACACAAAGACCTTGAAGACGTGTGCTAATATCAGATTATAGTGAAGATTCACATCTCAAAAAGTATTTCGATTAAAAAAAGAAAAACTTTTCCCTGTAATAAGCTGGGAGTGTGTGGCAACAGAGTGTTGATTGTAGAAAACTGCTTTAAGAGTTGTCATGTTTCTCATTCGATTTTAGGTGTGCATATCTTTTCCACAAACAAAATGGCACAATCTTGCCTCTTTGTAATTTAAATATATGAACATATTCAAAGAAAAACCCTATACAACAGACTGACAATGTACCAATTTAAAAAAAAACATTGGTTAAGTATGATTTAAGAATCAAATCAACAGTATTGTCACTTAGTTTTACAAAGATAATGCATTCTACACCTAAAATACTATCTTTAATATGGCTCAAACATGCCTATAAGATTATTTCTTTAGAATCTAATTTTCTTTTACACACACTTCAGTAATTCACACTCTCCCTATATCCATTCCCAGGACTCAGGTCAAAATACTAATTTTGGCAGATGTTTAAAAGAGCAAAAAGTGGGCACCAATAATATTAAAGCAATAACATACAGTATATAGTATAATATATGATATATGGTATAATATATGGTAAAAGGGTACAAACTTTCAGCTGTAAGATGAATAAGGTCTGAGGCTCTAATATATAACATGGTGATATAGCTGATTATACTATATTGTATAATTGATATTTGCTAAAAATAGAACTGAAATGTTCAAAGAAGAAGAAGGAGAAGGAGAAGAAATCTGAGGTGATGGATGTGTTAATTAGAACAGGGAAAGTAATAAAAATACGTAAGTGGAGAAAAAAGCATTCTCAAAGTTCATTTATTTTTATTTATTTTATTTTTACTTTTTTTTTTTCTAGGTGAAGCAACCCTTGGTTGACCTCACAGATTGCAAGGACCTTGTCAGTTTACAATTCCTTATTTTTTATTTTTTATTTTTTTACACCTACAGCACCTGGTCTTCCTAGGTGGTCTCCCATCCAAGTACTAACCAGGCCTGACCCTGCTTAGCTTTTGAGATCATATGAAATCAGGCTTGTTCAGAGTGGTTGTAGACATAAGGTTCATTTAGAACATGTATCATGAGGCAAATGCTGTTCAAGATTACAAATGTATAGCTGTAAATCAAGACACAAAAGCTCCTTGCTCTTATGGAATTAAGTTTTCAAAGATTGGGAAGGAGATAGACAAGAAACAAATAATTTCAGTAGTGTTTCAAAAAATATGTGAGAATGAGAAAGAGCATGACTAGGGTGAAGGGGCACCTTAGATTGGATGGTTAAGAAAGGCCGTGTTAAGACCTGACTTGACCTCTTCTCTATGTTTATGTATATAGTCCTATCGTGATTCAATCCAATGTGCTAATATGGGAGACTCCTGGCCTCCCAAGTGACCTGACAAGTACTTTCCTAGGAATTCTACTAGTACCTTATCACACTAATGGAAAATACTTCCTGTGTGGGTTAGCCATAATGAGTAGAAATTCTTCTGCGTCTAGGCTATGAGCTCAACAGATGGAATAAACTTGAGGCAGCCCATGGAATTTAGAAATCCACTTTTTACTATTTTGTATATTAACACAGCAAAATCCCATTAGCTAAGAATTTTATTATGGTGCTATAATAGCTCTGCCATTAAATTAAGAGAATCACAAACTCTGGTTAGATTAGGCCTTATTAAGAAGCAAATAGCAACATGTTTTTTTTTTTCGCTTTCTGGTTTTCACAGCAAATTTTTATCTTTTATGCCCTTAAAGCTTCGTAATGAGTATTTGGGCTACTTACTCTTATTGTACTGATGTAAACGCTGTAGGTAGGCTCCTTCAACACCCAGTCCAACCCTTTATTGATTTCTCTTCTGTGCTATACAGGTTAGAGGACAAACACTTGCCTTCACAGACCCTTTTGCAGCTAAGACTAGCCATGTGATTCAGCTATGGCCAATGAAACATAAGATGAAGTCAGCTAACGGTGCCTCTGTCCCTTCCTCTCTCTTTCTTCTGGAATATGCTTGAGAAATGGAAGCTATCACCAAAAAAAGCAAAAAGGTCTAAGCCAGCTCCGAACAGCCTATATCCCAAATTTGGTCTATGAGACAAATACAATCCTTACTCATGTCAGCCATCTATGAGTTTTCAAATATGTATGAACACAATCCCAGCTGATATAGTACTCATGTTACAGAGGACACTTTGATTTAGAAGAGTTAAATAAGTTGCCTAAAATCATGCAGCAAGTAAATCATAAATTTAATTGCAGACCTCTCAGACCTCCATGCTCACTGCTTTTGTCACATCTCACTGTAAGCTATTTTTTTTAAAAAAACTTTCCTTGAAGTATAATTGACATACAATATATGGCACTTATTTAAAGCATAATTTCATGAGTTTTGACATACCTATGCACCCATGAAACCATCACCCCAATCAAGGCAATGAACACATTCATTGTTCCTAATAGTTTCTTCATGCCCCTTTGTAACCCGTCTCTCCTGCTGCCCAATCACCTCCCCTCTCTGGTCTCCATATAGGTTTTCTTCTGCTTTCTGTCACTGTAAATTAGTTTGTGCCTTATAGAATTTTACATAAATGATGAAAGTATATATTCTTTTGGGTGGAGTCTGGCTTCTTTAACTCAGCATTATTATTCTAAGATGTATCCATGTTGTTGCCTATATCAATAGTTTGTTCTTTTATATTGCAGAATGGATGGCTATTGAATGTATAAACCACAATTCTTTTATCCCTTTACCTGTTTGTAACTGTTTTCTATCCCTTGTATTTATTTGATTTTTTCCCCTTCTTTTTCTGCCTTGTATGGTTTTAATTGAGCATTTTATATGCTTCTATGCTTCTATTTTTCCTTCTGTCTCAGCATATCAATTATACTTCTTTTAAAAATTTTTTTAGTGGTTGCTCTAGTGTTTGCAGTATACATTTACAATTTATCCAACTCTGCTTTCAGATAACACTATACTATTTCACAGGTAGTTCAGGTAATTTATGAAAGAGTATTCCCAGTTTATTCCTCTCATCTCTTATTGCATTGTTTCCATTCATTTCAATTATCCACACACTATAATTATTCATTATACTATTACTATCGTTACTTTGAATAGTTACCTATTGAATCAATGAAGAGTAAGAAAAGTAAAATTTTGCCTTCCTTTATTCCTTCTCTGACCTTTCCCCTTTCTTCATGTAAATCCATGTTTCTGAGCTATATATTATCTTTCTTCTGCTTGAAAAATGTCTTTTATAATGTCTTGCAGGGCATAGCTGCTAGCAATACATTCTCTTTTTTATTTGAGAAAGTATTTATTTCTCCTTCACTTTTCAAAATAGTTTTACTGGATCTAGAATTCTACTTTAATTGTTTTTTTTTTTCTTTCAATACTTTAAATATGTCACTTCAATTTCTTCCTGCTTGCATTGTTTCTAATAAGAAGTTTAATATAATTCTTATTTTTTTTCCTCTATAGGAAATGTGTTTCTCCTCTGGCTTCTTTCAAGAGTTTCTCTCTTACTTATTTATTTATTTTTTTTGTTTTCAGATTGAATGTGATATGCCTACGTATAAAGTTTTTTGGGGGGATATTTATTTTGCTTGGTGTTCTCTAAGTTTCTTTGATTCATTCTTTGATATCAATCATTCATTTAGAAAAATTCTCAGCCATTTATACATCAAATATTTAATTTGTTTCATTCTCTCTTTTTTTTCCTCCAGATACCCCAATTAGTCATAAGTTGTCCCATTTGAAATTATCTCACAGTACTTGGGTATGCTGTTCTGGGGTTTTTCTTCATTATTTTTTTCTCTTTGCATTTCAATTTGGGAAGTTTCTATGGACATATCATAAAGCTCATTGATTTATCTGTGGCTGTTCCCAGTCTACAGATGAACCATCAGAAGCTTCCTTTTTTACAGGGTTTTAATTCAAATATTTCCTTTTGACTTTTTTCTATATTTCTGTTTACATTACTCACCTGTTCTTGCATGTTGTCTACGTTTTCCATTGGAGCCCTTAACATATTAATCAGTTATTATAAATTTCTTGTCCCATCATTCCGAAATGGGTATCATATTTGAGTCTACTTCTGAATGTTTGTTTTGTCTCTTTTGACGGCTTTTTCTCGCCTTTTAGTATGCCTTGTATTTTTTTTAAAAAGCTGGATTTTATGTATTGGATAATAGTAACTGAGTTAAATATACCTTCAGTGTAAGAGTTTATTTTATCTGGTAGAGTTATGCTATGTTTACTGTTTGGAGCTGTAGGTCTCTGAGGCTTCAATTTCCTTTAGTGTCCTTATTTTTGTATGATCTGTAGTCTTTGAGTTCCCTAAGAATACCTTCTTAAATAGAGTATCTGCCTTGCAGCTCTTCCAGCTGTTATCCACAGTATTATATTGGAGGCCTGTTGGTGTGCTGGAAATAATGGGGAGGGGAAGCATTCTATAAACCTATGATGAAATCTCAGTCTTTTCATGAGCCTTTGTCCATGGACTGTGACCTTCACAAACATTTTTTGCTTTCAGTTTTTTGTTTGTTTGTTTTTACTTTTTCCTTCCTAGGTGAGATGGGAAGGATAGAAGGGTTGGAGTTGGATAATTACCCTTCTCCTCAAGGTAATGAGATTTTGGTAAAGTCTTTTTCCCTTGTAGAGTAGGCTTTTGTTATGGAGAATGCACTGGGAGTATTTCAAAATACAGCTAAAGTTTTTGCTTAGCTCTTTGCCATAAGAACCTGTGAAATTCTGGAGGCAAAACTCATGAAAATATACCACCCACAGCCACCCCACCCATGACTCCATCCACCAAGACTATTGATTCCAGGAGTATGTCACTTTCATATTAGTTCACACTCAGGTCCTGCAATTTGTCAAAATTACTATTTAAATATTCCAATCAGTTTATGGTGCTGACAGCTTCTATACCAGATAGGCTGATATTGGATGTGATTCTTTGCATTTTCCTGTCTGTCTCTCCAGATTTCAGGGTGGTAGTTTATTCTGCTACCTCAAATCTTTCATGAAAAAGTCATTAAGTCATTAATTTTCAGTTTATTTAGCTTTTTTTCTTATTGTAAGAGTAACTTCCAAGCTCTTTACATATTGGAGCTCATTTCAAGCTAAAGAAAAGAAGCTGACCCTATCACTTAGCTAGACTTCCAGAATCAGTACCCATTCACCTATTATTGTGTATTTAAGTTGTTTTCAATTTTTTACTATTATGAATAAAGCTGCTATGAATATTCATGTTTAAGACTTCATGTAGTCATATACTTTCATTCCTCTTGAGTAAATGTCTAGAGTAGAATGGCTAGATCATCATGTGATAGGTGTACATTTAACTTTTCAAGAAACTAGCAAACTCTTTCCAGAATGGTTGTACCATTTTCTTTCCCACCAAGAGCATATGAGAATTCTGTTTGCTCTATATTCTTGCCAACACTTGCACATAGAAGGACCTTTCAAAGAAAACATATGTTCAAAGTTTCTAACTTTTGTTACCTTCATGTTATTGCACCCATGTACTTTGATTCTCAAGAATTTTGACCACCATTTTACTTTATTAATTAAAAGCAGCAATAATGATCAGGCAAAGGCCACATTTACGACAGCATTTTAAAACAATGTATTCATTATTTTCTTGGTATAACATGTCCATAAAATTATCTTGGTCATTAAAAACTTCTATATCAGAATTTTAAAATATTCAATGTTTATTATAGCTTTACAGTTCAATAAGAGTCATTGAGTTTCTTTCCCAAAGGCATTGATTTAGTCATTTAAAACCAATATAGATAAAAGAGATCTTTCATGGAGCAGGATCAAATTTTGTGAGTCATTTAAAGGAAATAACAATTATATCATCAGAGAAAAGTCTGAATAGACTTGAGGCTTATAGGTACTCTTGCTTTTCTTCTATGTAGGTTAATAGGTATCTTCTTTGTTAAGGAGTCAACAATCTCTCTGTATCACCCTGGCAGCCTGCATCCAGTGGAGCAGAAATATGAGCTCTTGAGTGACATCTTTAGAACACTGCTACAGAGCCAGTTTCTAATAGTCATTAGTCAAAAAGCCACTTTATCTACAAATCTGGTATTGGATGATAGCCCTGAGAATTCTGTAAAAACTCTGCAAGTGTTGGTTGTTGATAGGAAATTCATTTTTAAAGACAAATATATATTTAAACTTAGAGGGATGTGGGTTCCAGATCTCAGCTGTCTTTTCTATATGTGTCTCTTGGTCACATCAAACAGCCTTTCTGAATGTCATTTCTTCAGTCATTTCTTCATTAGTAGAGAGGAAGAATTCCACATGAGATTTTTTTTTTTAAGATTAAAGGAGATAAAGTATTCAAAGTCCTTAGCACAGTACCTGGTATGTAGAACCACACAATAAATATTAGTTCTATTTTGAGCTTCTTCATCATGGATGATGTTACTAAACTTTCCCCTAAGTTTATAACATGTTCAGTCAGTGCTCCTCCTGTAGCTAGGATCCTATATCTAAGAGATTTAGAAGAGAAGTTATATTTGTATGAATCATTTGAGAAACATTACGAAGTACCAAAGTAAGTTACAAACAATGGTGCTATAGACAAGGATTCTTATAAGAGGGAATTGGGAAATGAGAAAGGTTCTGAAATTTATTTAATACCGTACTCCCAACACTATACTAGAGCTGTGTGAGGACAGATTGTATAAGTAAACCTGATGCTCAGAGAAGACGTATGATCACACAGTTGGTAAAAAGGAAGACAGAGATTTGGAACTGTGTGCAGATGACCACAAAGCCTCTCCTAGACCTTGGGTACCCAAGAGGTGGGCTGGATTTCTCTAAAGAGAAAAAGAGAAGGGTAGCCTATAAAAAAAGTACTAAGTTTTAGATCCAAGGTAAGTGAAATATGTCCTGGAAATACTGCTTCTTTGGGCCCCAACAGCCCCTGGGGTTACCTTTGATGATCATGTTGCCACCTGCTGAGGACTCTAACTTGCTGACTTTTTAGCCCATAAAACTAAATATAGATATCACTGTGCCTTGCAACAATTAGAAGACAGCAGCTCATCCTGTGTCAACAGTCCTAATTTATTCACTTATAATATCACATTGCACTTGGATAACATTATTTTCTCATCTTTTAAATACATTTTATTGCATGGTTAACTATGTAATCAGCAACATGTTGGAAGTATGAGTTCTTCTGAAAAGTAGATCAAAGCTTTATACTCAAGAAAAAAATGACTACTTTTGAGTCAAGGCAGAAATACTCCTTTTTTTTTTTTTTTTTGTAACTCATTTCTCTAAGCTTGAGACTGAGGCCTGAGAGTTCTTTACCAAGGCCTTGCAATTTGACAAATATTTACCATTCTTAAACAGTTTTAAACACTTTCAAACATCAACTTAAATAAAAAAGAAAGTCCAGGAAAGATAATAGAATTTAAAACTACAAGTCAACTTACAGAGAAGTTGCTCAGTATGCTCATTTTATAGATGAAAAAAGTGAAGTCAGAGAATGAAAGATTTTGCTAGGGTCATATTGCCAGTTAATGACATTTCTTGACTCCCAAACTAGAGCTCCTTTTGCTTTTGTATGCCATTATACTGACTATACTGGGGAACTATTAATTTTTTGTATTATTAAAGAACATCTTGAAAAGTGATCACCACCAAAACAAAACCATTCTCCTGCCCCTCTGATCTAAATTATTTTTTTGTCTTTGTCCACAATGTACTTTCCAGTCTTTGTTCATAAGTATACCTGTATTTCCACAGTTCCAAGAACAGTATATATACACAGACCAATTTTTTTCTATTTTTTATTTTATAATTATAATTTAAGAGTTGTTCATGTTCCTATTAGCTTTTAGTATCATAGCCCTTGAATTAATTATATATATATGTATATATATATAATTAATATATTTATTTCTCAATTTTTGAGACTGTTTCATTCTTCCCAATTTAGCTTTTTCTTCTTTTGATTTTTTTTTCCCTCAGAATAAATTTTAAGTGATAAGACTTCAGAATCAAAGACTATAAACATTATTATGACTTCTAACACACATTGGTAAGTTGATTTTTCTGGTTGGTTATATTTTTTCTTACAAAGTAAAATGGAGAAAGGCAGGAGTGTGGGGGGAGGGAGAAAGTATTCCTAAATTTAATGGATTGTGTTTAAAGAATTGAACCTGTTTGTAGAAGACACAGTATCTTCAGAGGTAATACAGCAAGTAAAAAGGAATGAGGCCAGCTTGGTTGCTATGGTAAGTAAAACTATTATTGTTATATATTAATGGGTATTAGGGACTCTTTCTGAAAGGATTTGCTGATCTAAGTTGCTTCTGAGCAAGAACCTCCCTGCTCTTTCATATCAGGGTCTAGTTTGCACAATAGCTTCCAAAGAGCAAAAATGCTATTTTCATTGGGTTTAAATAGTAGATAGATAGATAGATAGATAGATAGATAGATAGATAGATAGATAGATATTGCTTTTGATTATTATTTTGGTTAAGTACCCACTTAAGTGTCTAAAGCAAGAATCAGGAAGAACAATTAGATCAGGTGCATCAAACTCGGTCTTAAATAATTTGAGGAAAATAAACTAATCCCATGCAAATAAGATTTTAGACTTAAGCTTTTTAAATCCAATTTCCATTGTAAATGTGACTGATGTATTTTTCCATTGCCATATTTAAGTAGGGGGATTTTGTGCAATTACTGACTCTTTCCATTTGTATGAATGGTATAGATTTTTGCAAGTGGTGAGTGGGGGGGTATGTATTTTAACAAATTTGGGATCTCCTTAGTGGACCTCATTATAGAAGGAAAAGAGTTTAAAAAGTACAAATCTGGACTGAAATGTCAGATAATTCACAATCACGAATTAAGCTGCACCTTCCCCCCGCCCCCCCCCCCCGCCCCGGCTGACCTGACAATATTACATTACAATGTCAATAGTGGTGTGCAAAAGCTCTGCTTTGCAAATACCTGAGTTAACGCAGCCCCCAAAAAGATGGTCATAGGTGTTTGCTGAGCACCGGGCATGAACTCAGCAACTATGTCAGGCACCCGTGGGTATATTAACAAAGCAACATGTTTAGGGACACTAAAGAAAGAATAATAACAAGGAATAAAAGACACTGGTTTGAGTTCTGGTTCTGTACTCCATGAGCAAATCACTCTCTTTGGGTCTTAATTTCCTCATGTGGAAAATGACAGAGTTACAGCAGGTCCAGGATAGCAAGTATGTTTTACCTGAGATGTAACCTACACTGAAGATATAGTGGCTCCCAGGAGTGTGATGGTGGAAAGAATACTAAGATCTGGCCTTGGGGCATGGAAGGAGAAAGAGTTTTGTGACTGATTAGCTGTGTCTATACAGGTTCACACTGGAGTGTGGCTACTATTTATTGACTCTCGACTCTTGAGCTCTCTGGTTCTGATATTCCTTGATGTTAATGAAGATAAGAGTCTTGCCCTAAGTACTTTGCATTAGTTTGAGGAAATAAGACCAACAATCAGAAATTATAGTGAATGAATCAAGACGAAATAATTATAAGGGCTAATTTGTGTAGTATACATGATATATGTCAAAATCCAGAGAATAGGAAAACCAATAAAGACGGGTAATCAAGAATGTTTTCTTGGAAGATAGAACATTTGAGTTGGGTCTTGAACAGCGCAAGATAGTAATAATATACTGAGGATCTTATAAATATTTAAGATTATGTAGTGCTTTAGAATTCACACACCATTTGGCATAGATTATCAAATTTTGAGAGAATTTCAAGTGCATTTTATGTTGTCAGGATGTCTACAATTTACAGAGCTTTCATAATCATTATAACATTTAATTTCACATTTAATATTAATTCACATTTAATAATCCCGAGGAGCCCAAAGTTTAGTAAATTTAAGTGACTTTTTTGAGAAATGTCACAAAGTTAATAAGGAGCATAGTAAAAAATAGACCTACAGTCCAGACCTAGACGAAGGTAGGTGTATCTTTTAGGGTTAGGCATAAAAAAAAAGAGTTCTCATTAATTTATGAAAAGACCAATTGTTATGTAGCCATGGTAACAAGAGGACACCAAAAGTGGTATTAAACATGTTTAACTGATCAACAACTTGCTCCAAGTGAACATGCTTTTGCAAGTCAAGCCAATCAGTGTCAACTTTCACTTCTGAAAGATGGCCAGTTAGGAATAGACTCACTTTGATAATCATGCCTCTGAGTGACAGTCAATCAACAGTCTCAGATGAGTAACCACGCTTCTGCATATAACTTTGACACATTTATGCCCCTAAAAGTCCTCTGATCCCTGAACTCCATGCTTCCCCAGACTCCTATATCATATTAGCAGACTGCTCTACTCAGAGAGAATGTGCCTATTCAGCATAGCTCTCTTTTACTGCAGCGAATAGTAAATTCAGCTTTTTTTATTATTATTATTTCAGATATTAAGTGGTTCTTCTAGATCCTTTAACATTTCTGGAGATTCTGTTAAGATCATTTTGAAAACAGACTTGGCAATGTTCCAGGGAACCAACAGATCAACACAGGCACTTACTGGGTCCCCTGTGCCCGAATCCCATTAGTCTTTTAGAATCATTTGCCAGGTGAGCCAGTCTCAATAACGATCTAAGTGCTGACTAGTTTCACTGAGCTTTCATTGCTGATTGTAAACCAAGTAGGTCTATCTATAAGATCACTAGGCTTAGGTCTTTGTATTAAATAATTAAACCTCTTGGTTTGGAAGTATACCCTATGGTAAATAATCAGACTTAGGGCTCTGTATAAAGTCACAACACCTTTGTTTTGAAAGTATATCATTTGATAAATATTTTTACCATGAACCTTCTTACTCTGCTGTTATTTGTATTGTTTTTGCTGATGTGTGTCTACATGTACAGTCTTGTTTCATGTGTTTTGTTTTGTTTTAGATTGTCTTTTCCCATTAAATGTGTAGGAAAGTGGTCCATGAAGAAGAGATGCAGGTATAGGCCTGAGAAGTCTGAAATACAGGAAAGACCTGAGGACTGTGCCTGGAAGTCCTCTAGATTATTGTCCAGTTTCCAAAACAGCTATTGGTCACACTTTGTCTCAGATCCCCTACAAAACCATTATGCAGACATTCCTTGTGCTGTAAATTAATGAAACAAGGTCACTTTGCTTGCTCTTTATCTGAGGCCGATGATTGCTGAGTTGTAGATCATGTGGCCCGTGGCACATTTGGGGCACCGAGATACTGGTGACAAAGTCACACTGTTGGCTTGACCATAGTGGCCTCTCTCTTTTTTTCATGATGAGTTTTTCTATATCAAATTCTCACTCTCCACTTGAAAGAGCTTTTGCTTCTTTTATCAAGCTATATTCTTAAGACTCTGTAAAGGAAAAACATTTTGACTTAGAGTAACCATGGCTGTTGTGGTGAACTTTTGACAAAAAATCAAATAGTCAATATTTCCTTCTTTAATTGGTATGCCCAGGCCTCAAAACAAAAGCCTAACTTCCAAATTTCTCAAAGCTTTTGTAACTTTCTGAAACCTACATTTGCATTTCCCTCTCTTTCTTTTTCACTTTACCTGATTTCCTTAATGAGCTAAACTACTTCAGAGTTTTCTCAGGAAAAGAATAATCTCATCCTAAAACTACTAGGCCAGAAACAGATTTATAGAAGGCAAATTAAAACCCTTGTCTAGAGTGAAATCAAGGGCTATAATTAAGAAGTTTCCTAAACTTCAAAACACATTGTTAGATACTTATTGTCCTGGACTGCAGAGCTATACAGACTAATTCAATTAATTTTAGGAGGAAAAATATACTTAAAATCATCAGCGTGAAAAAGAAAAGATATAAATAGCCTAGCTATGTAAAATTTTCAGTAAATAGAAAATATACTAGATAAGGTAGTTTAAGAAGTTTACATTAGATTAGATTAAAAATTGTAAAGTAACAATGTAATGTTATGTGTTTGTAACTCTAAAAATAAAATTAAAAGTTTTAAAAATTGGTAACCTATTAAAGATGGAAATAGTGTGCACATAATTTTAAACAGTATTCTGGGATAAACAATACTGAAGTAAAAGGGAACTTTGTCCTTTCTTTTTGTAAATAGGTTTAAACAAAAATTAAGGGATTTAATCAGAAAAAAAAGTTAAATTGCCATTTTAAAAAATACCTAATATGCGGATAGACATTTCAATAGCCTTATTGAGCAAATAAGAGAGAAACCGATATAATGCACAGATCTCTAGATAAAACAACCAAAAGGGCTTCTCTTCTATAATATCTGAGCCTATAGATAACAATACCTAGAAGGAGGGTCACCATTATAATGCTGTGTGACCAGCATCATGATAGAGTTCTTTTGTGTCAAACTCTTCATTCCAAAACACTAAAATCTCACTGAAATAGGAATTAGCTACTTCTTTGTGAAATTTTTTTCCTTTTTCTTTTTTATTTAAAGTTGGAAACAGGATAAAGTTCACTCTGGGTGGACGATTAGCCAACTACTTTCCCTTTAAGATGCTATACTGGAGAAACAAAGAGGGGTGAAAAAACTTTCTGGGGAGGAAAATCTAGAACAGATGGTGATGTTTAGCACTCCATTCACCTTTGCATATGTGAGAAATGCTTGCGAAATTTCTAGGAACTGGGCATTGCCAAAAAGAAAAAAAGAAAAGCTAATTATCAGTAATAACAGCATCAATAAACCTAATCACACCTGGAGTGGTTGAGCTAGAAATAGAAAACCCAGTTTATCACATACTTGGCAAAGTTGTCACTTGTGGTAATCAGAGCCTTTAGAAAGGAAGAGGGACTTTTCAGAGCACAGCTCCTGTTACTATTTCCTAGCTGTGAAACTCTTGATTGGTAATTAAGAAATGCCATTTCTCTAAAAGCAGATGTCAAGATTTAAAGCAAGAGTAGGGAGGGCATTTAGGTGGGAATGATATATGTGAAACAGACTGAGAAAGGCTGAGACTGTAAATCAGGAGAGATGGATTGTCTGCTAGTTCCGTTCTAACTGGACACGTGGCTCCTCTGGGCCCAGGCTCCCCCATCTGTGTAAGGGAGGAGTGGTTTCTGAATGGATTTTTTTTGCTACTGAACCTTTTCTTCAAATGGGATCTTTTTGGAAGCCTTAACATCACAGTTAATTTTAAAGATCAAGATTCTAAAAGATGAAGTTAGCTGGTTGATGAAGAAGTGATAAACCCAGAAACCCATTTATTCATTCATTCATACACTAATTTAGTAAAATTTTTTGAACTCCTATTATGTGCCAGGTGGTGTTCTAATGCCTGGGAAACACCAGTGAACAAAACAGACAAATATCCCTGCCCTTATGGACCTTACTTTTTAGCACTGGGGGGCAGAGGGAGGGGAGAGAAACAATAAACATAGTAAATCAACAAATTATATGGTATGTTAGAAGATGATACATATATCAGAAAAAAGAAAAGTAAACCAGAGGAAAAGAAATCCAGAATGCCAGGTTGGTGTTGGGGAAACTGCAATAGAGAAGGAAGTCAGGGAAGGCCTCACCAGAAAGTGAGGACTGAACAAAGATTTAAAAAGAGAGTGAGGAAACCACGAAGCAAGAAGAAGAGCATCACAAGTAGAGAGTGGCATGAGCAAAGGTTCTACATGGAGACATACCTGCATGTTGCAGGGATAGTGAAGACAGCAGGGTGGCAGGAGTGCAGCGAGTAAAGAGGTGAGTAGTGGGAGAGGAGATTTGTGAGGTAAGGGGAGGGGCTAGACTGTGCGAGGTCTTGAAGAGTCTGGTCAGGAATTTGGCTTTTATGCTGAGTGAAATGGGGAGCCACCAAAGGGTTTTGTGATAAGGAGGGGTCTGGTGTCACTCTGTTTTAATAGGCTCACTCTTGCTGCTGCATTGAGAAAAGACCAGATGACAATGGCGAAATGAGCAGAGACCAACTAGGAGGTTATCCCATAATTCAGGCCAGAAATGCAGTGGCTCAGGCCAGGGTAGTAGCAGTGGAGGTGGTGAGAACTATGCTCAGGTTTCATCCCTCAGTCTCTTACTCACTCCCACAGTTGCTTCAGGGATATTTCCTGGAACTCCTCCGACTTCTAAGGGTAGTTTGCAGGTCCATGGGCATTCTGACTTTCAAGACTCCCTACTTGCTCTGACCCCCATCTTCAGGGGAGCTAGAACACTAATGTTCAAACAGATACCTAGGAGATGGTATGATCTGCAGCCAATAATTTTTTTCCAGCCCAAACATTTAAATTTTGGATAATGAGAAATGTTTTGGCTTATAAGTCATCACCAAAGTCTACCTCAGCCCACCTCTATGCCAGTAGTTCTGGCTTCAAGGACAGTCTCATGTGCCTCACTGCAGGCAATTGGTCCCTCTTGTGCATGTTCCATCCTTCCTCCTTCTCTGGGTGATAGAAAGGGACCAGCATCCACTCATCATCACCTCAAAGCCCAGATCCCTCCATAGACTGCCTCTGTGCATTCTGCACTCTTATTTTGTGATGTCTATGTATTACATATAGTGAATTCTGAAAGAAAATATATTGTGGTGATTCAAATCCATACCAATAGTTCCACATAAAAATAATATTATAAACAACAAAATTTCAGAGTCTCAAGGTAGATGATGTTTGTTTTTGCCCACTTTAGTCAGACCTTATAGGCAGCTAGCTGCTTGTGATATTATCTAAGGAGCATAGAGGGCCCAGATGCCTAAATTATGTGCCCCATAGGCTTCTATTATTTCTGGAATTATAAAAATTTAAGCCAGGATATCAAAAAGGATTTATCTGAAATACCAAAGTAGTCAATATTAAGCCTACCTAGAGCAATGTGTAGAGAAAGATAGAAAAGCTACATCCAGGTTCATTGACAAGGAAAAAAAATTGTAATTGATTAGTAATATCTGCCATGGGCACAGGGTGATAAGATAATGTATTGTCACACATTTTATCTCTGTGTTAAGCCTTTCTTTTACATTTAAATCCCTGTATTTAGAAGGCACCAATTAAAGTACAAACATAAACTGAAAATGTTACCAATAATTAAGCCAATTCAACGTTATATGTGTTTTGCAGGGCAAACTCCATTCCTTAGGTATGTATCTGAATCCATAAATTGGATGTAGCCTGGCCCAAATCTACTTGGTTAAAAAATAATTATTGAATGCAACGTTGGTAATGCTCAACCCTGCCGTTTTGTCTATTGCCTTTGACATCATATATTTCATGAAATTTTCTTTTTGAGCACTCAGTATTTGCAAGGCACAGTTTAGGTGCTTTTTATATATTGTCTCAAATTTGAACAGAAGTCTAGAAAAATAGGTGTGACTTATGTCCATTTTACATGAAAGAGTCTGAAATATCACACAGATATGGGTGGCAGATAAAGGTTCTGAACCCAGTTCTGTCCACCTCCAACACTTTGCTCTTTTCCTCTTTTAAAATTTGGAATTGGCCCAGGAGTTCATGCACAGCCTCTTGCAGAGGAAAATTACCTACTTATGGATGTCACCAGCTGACAAATGAAGCTGTTCATCTCAACAAATGATTCTAGTAGCTTAGGCCTGGTGATCTTTGTGATTTCACTAAGGCCAGGAGGCAATTAACACCGATTCAATAAAGGCCTCAGACCTTACCCAGTCATTTGTTTGCATCTCTTCAATAAAGTGGAAATGTCAGCTGGACGTGACGTGCTTCACTCTGCCTGTGATATTTTGAAATAGATGACTGTTTTCTCAGAAGTCACATTTCCTCTCTGGCCACCTCCCTTTCCCACATTTCCCCAAGTCACCTCCCGTTGGAGTGGTTGCTGGGAATAATATCAGGTTTCCAAATGCTGAGTCGGGAGTAGGAAGTTTCCCAGAAAATGTGTCTGATTTTTGAATATAAATTTCTGATCTTTATTAACCAGAAATATTTAATTGTCGGTTTCCACTGACATAGATAATATGAATTTAAGGAGTCAAATGAAAAAGTCCAAATGAGCATTTTTGGTTTATGCATCTTTAATAATGCTTATGAGAGGGGACACTGGGTCAAAACATGGCAGGCTTCATCCACAAGCATTTAACTAAGTGCCTGCTTGTGAGATCCCTACTACACCAGCCTCTTTAGAGGATGCCAGGAGAACATGGGACCCAGTGTTCACACGGGTTAAACTTTACCTGGGGATGCGACATGGACACCAAAAACATTTAGAGAACATCAGGATAAGAGCTAATGCTTACATAGCTATTTTTACATGACAGATCCTACTCTAAATGCCTTATATATATTAACTTTTTCAATACTTGCAACAACATCAGGAGTTAGGTAGTATTTTTATTCCCATTTTACAGATGAGTAAACTGGCATTGAGGTCACACTGTTTGTAGAAGGCCAAGCTAGAATTCGAACCCAGACTCTTGACCATAATTCTGTACAGCTTCTCATGTTAACTACTTGGTGAAGTGGCTATAAGTATCAATAAAGCTGTGACATGGGCAATTCAATGTAGCAAGGAGGAATTCAAGGAGGAGGCATGAATTCCTGTGTCTGCATCTCTCTGGCATTGGAAGCTTAGAAACCTGACTGAGGCTCTGGGGTCCGACTTCTTCAATTTGAATCCTAGCTCCACCTCTTACTAGCATTGTGATTTTGGATATAAAAGAGTTCTTAACCTCTCTATACCTGTTCTCTCAACAATAAACTAGGGGTAGTGAGTGAGCCTATAAAAAGTCTGGAGTGGTTGTGAGAACAAAATATGACACTGGGAGTAAAGGGCTTAGCAACTCATACAAGCTCAATGAGTATTTACTGTTACTATTATTACTATTACTATTTACATTTGGGTACAGGGTATGGATAACTGCTGCCATACACTGGCACAAGAATATTGTCAAGCGGGCCAGGAACTTAGTTGCCAGAGCAACCAAGACCACAGTCTATGGTTCTGTCTCTTCATCTCTTCTTCTCCTACTGTGATAAGGCTTCTTCCATAGAGTGTTAAGTAGAGGGGTAGAAACCATGTCTGCCAACATTTCTAGGATATGTCATACTAGCCTAGTGACCCCAGAAGAAAGAAGAGCAGCACAATCCCTAGGGAAGACTTTGACTGGCCCAGTTTAGTCATGCGCCCTTCCTGAACTAATCACTATGGCCAAGGGTACCACTGTTGGCAGTGGGACCAAGTAGAGGGGCAGTTCCTCTCAAGAAGGGGGTGTTGTCACAGAAAGAAGAGCATAGAGATGTGAGACAAAAACAACAGATGTTAGTCCTCCAACACCCACCCTTAGTATATACAAACAAGCTTACTTTGCCATACCTGGGTACATAACTTTAATAACCAAATAACATTCTTTATGGTGAAAGAAAAATTGCTTTGTATATCAACTTGAAAGCTTAATATCAAAAGCAACAAAAAAGTAAAGATATTATTGTACCTCAGTATTGTCTTGGCTTTTTTTTTTAAATTGAGGTATAATTGACATACAACATTGTATTAGTTTTGGGTGCACAATATAATGATTTGATATATGTATATATTGCAAAATGATTACCAAGGTAAGTTTAGTTAACATTAATCACCAGACATACTACAAACTTTTTTCTTGTAGTTAGAACTTTTGAGATCTACTCTCTTAGCAACTTTCAAATATATAATACAGTAGTGCTAATTGCAGTCACTGATGTACAGTAGATCCGCAGGACTTACTTGTCTTACAACTGAAAGTTTGTACCTTTTGCCCCCCACACATCTCTAGCAACCACCAATCTGTTCTGTTTCTATGAGTTCATTTTTTTTTCGGATTCCACATATAAATGAGATGATACAGTATTTGCTTTTCTCTGCCTGTTTCGTTTCACACATTATAATGCCTTCAAGGTCCATTCATGTTGCCATAAATGTCAGGATTTCCTTCTTTTTATGGTTGAATAATATTCCACCATAAACACACACATATACACACACACACACACATACACACAATGGACTATTATATGTTACATTTTCCTTATCCATTTATCCATTGATGGACACTTAGGTTATTTCCATGTCTTGGCTATTGTAAATAATGCTGCAATAAACCTGGGAGTGCAGATATCTCTTCAAATAGTGTTTTTATTTCCTTTGGGTAAATATCCAGAAGAGGAATTGCTGGATCATACAGTAATTCTATTTGTAATTTTTTGAGGAAACTCCATACTGTTTTATATAATGGCTGAATGAATTCATATTCCCAGGTCTTGGCTTCTTAAGCAAGGAAAAAAGTATTTAGGTGATATGGCCATTCTAACAATGTTAATTCTTCCAATCCAAGAACACAGCATATATTTCCACTTTGTGTCTTCTTCTATTTCTGTCAACCATGTCTTGTAGTTTTCAGTTTCTTTTTGTCAAGTTTATTCCTAGGTATTTTATCCTTTTTATTGCAATTATAAATGAGATTGTTTTCTTTTTCTGATATTTCACTGTTAATATTTAGGAATGCAATGGATTTTATGATTTTATTCATCTGTGGGACATAAAACAAAAAGCAACAAATGAATAAATAATACAAACAAACAAACAAAACAAATTTATAGATACAGACAACAGAATAGTGGTTACTGGAGAGGAAAGGGATTCAAATACAAGGTGGCAGAAGGAGACTAGATTTTAGGTTGTGGGTACACGTTAGAGTATACAGTACATATATTGATTTTCCAAGAATTACAACTATAAAAAAGTTGTACACATGAAACATATATTTTTATTAACCAAAGTTATCCCAATAAATTTAATTTAAAAATAAAATAAGTAAAAATTTAAAAAAGGCATTTATTTCCAAACATAAGCTCTTGGAGAAACATAGCCAAAATGCTATTTGGACTTTTAAAATTTTATTTAGAAAAAAAGGGATAAAGATTTAAAAAGAGATGAAGGTTAAAGTAAGATAAAACAAATCTGTGTTTCAATAATTCTCCTTAGTCATTCCATGAACGAAATGAATGTGTGCCTGTCTTTCATGGCCTTCCCTGTTTCGGAATTCTCTTGCATTTGAGGTTTAGTAGGGTGCAGAGCCTAACTGTCATCACAGAAGCTGAAAATACTGGACTCATTTTCCCAGCCTCTTTTGTAACTAGAGCAGGAGCCATGACCTTGGTGTGGCCAGACATCTCCAGATATGAACTCAGAGAAGCATGGCCAGGGTAATGGCAGCACAGACTCTCCATGGCACTGGGGGCAGTGGCAGTAGTGCCAGTATTAGGGCTTATAGTGGTGCCTCAGCATCTTCATCGATTGGGACCGACTGAGTGGAAAATGTGCCTGGGCTCTTGTTCTGACTACACAGATTCTTTCTCCCACAACCCCCATGTTCCAAGCCTGATTTTTCTGCCTTCTTAGAGATCCCATAAGAAATTAAAATTATGTCAATAAATTCAATTGCTTGCAACCAAGAACTTGACTAGTACAGAGCGGGCTCTCATGCCAACCTTCCCAAGGACTTTTGCATGGTTTGCTTGTCTTCTTATGATGGGGACAACTTTATTAGAGCCTTTGAATCATGAGAGCAGTTTTGAAGAGCTCATAAAGGAAAATATGATTGTTGCATTTATGCCAAAGCAGTAATTAAAACCATAATTTTTTTCTTATTACAAGCTTGTAGTTTTCCCCGAGGAAGGAACATCTTATTGCATTATCAGCTGAAAAATAAAAGAAACTCACCAGGAAATCATTAAGAGAAAATGCTCAGTACACACTCTAAAAAGTGGTATGTCTTTGAACTGGTCTCAAGATAAAATTGAGTCTCTTAAAAAGCAAGAGGTTATATTTTTCCAGCAAGACTCAGATTCTAAGGCAGTTGTACTTATGTAGAAGGAAATCACCCCTATTTTTTAACTGTCTAAGTTGCCTGCATCTTTCTCCAAATCCTCATATTTCACACAATTACAAAGACATTGGTAGGAGACCAGTTGAATCTCTGCTGTAAAGCTAATTGCAATGAGGTTAAGAAAATTACCTGACATCAAGTTGCTGACCAAAAGCAGCGGCCAGGGCAATATAAAGAACACTTTCTTTTCACAAACTTAAGTTATGCCTTCCTTAAGGAGTCATGTCTTGATCCCTTTCATATCTACTTCTCAGTGCCGAGCACTGAATCTTACACATAGTAGGTAATTAATAGGTATTTATTTGTTTAATTCAGAATCAGAACAATTACAATCAGCAGTCACCAGGAGGTAGCCATGGCCTGAATCATACAGACAGAAAAGGCCATAGCAACCTCCAGAGCTGGGCAGATTTTAGACTAGGTCATGGGCATGGGGAATGTCCACACTACAGACAGTACAGTTCTGTGGATTTATTGTGACAAAATTAGCACATTGTGACATTTTCTTACAGAACTGTCTAGGATGGGTGCCTTTTAGTAATCTACAGGAAGGTGCCATCACCACCACAGTATGGGCTAGCAGCAGCCTGGACAGATCTGGATGGTGGAATTGATGGATGAGCACTGAACCTTAAAGAGCTCTCGAACCCTTAAATCACTGGGAGTCCGGGAGGAGCAGCAAGCAGAATTCTGCTGAAGAAGCAGTTGTTACATTTGTGGTGAGAAGTTTTGGAGTCAATATATTGTATCATCTCAGTGGGGTACATAATAGAAACCTCTGTTCCTCATTCTCTCTGGCTCACACCCCAGTCAGTGGACTCCACGCCACTTGCTCCTAGAGGGAGGGGGTAGATGAGAGAGTGGGCCATTAATGACCTGAAGAATCACAGCAGCTGGGTCACATCACAGGAAAGCCACATCAGCCAGGTGCTGGGCAACAGCCATCGGCTCAGTCCCTGGGGTCACCCCTGGCATGAGATGGGCTCTTTATGGAACAGCTGGATAACAGGCTAATTTTGTGGCTTAAAGCAGTAGTTCTTGATGGGGTGCTATCATAACTCAGGGAGCATTTGGTAATTTGAAGAGGAGTTTGTGGTCAGTCAATGATTATAGGAACACTGTCCACATTTGGCAGATAGACTGGCGATGCTAAGTCACTGCATTCAGCAGGACAGTCCCATACAACAAAGAATTTCTCCACATCTGGCTTGATTTTTGAATGTTTCACTTGGTAGTCACATATTGGAAAAGTCTTTTTAGGATTATATGAGCCTAGAACCTAGCTCTGTTTTTTTATATAACATGAAATAGCTTGCCATATTTTAATATATATACTGATTTCCCAAGAATACAACTATTATGCAAATCAGAGGATGTTTGCACTTTGTTTTGTTTGGAAATATACCAAGCGATGATCATCATTGCGGAGAATCATGCCACATGCTCATTGTGTGCTGTAATCACCTGTGCTAGTCTGTACTTATAGCTGTCCCATGTAAAAACTATAACAAAATAGATTTGAGATTCCCTTTAGTATATTTAGCAGATTCTTTAGCTGATTTAGATCCAAATATTATTAAAATATGAATATCCATTAAATGTAAGAATCTCATGGCATTTAATTAATAATTTTTTAATATTTACAATTTCACCATCATTTATAATTATTTCAAATGATGATAGGAAATCTAGTATTGATATTATACATCTATTTCAGGGTTGCCTGTTTGTTTGTTTGTTTGTTTTTCCATTTTACTCTAATGATCCTCAATATCTACTCCTGAATGACTCCTCTTTTTTCCAGGCTATCTATATTCTCTGTCATCTATTGAAGTATGTGGTCCCCAAAGTCTTTTTAACGAAAGATGGAATTAAAAATTCGACAACGACTCCACACATGACTAGAGTTTAAGATAGGAAGGTTGTTTTCCATGAAACTCTGTCACTTCTCATTCCATTTCATAACAAAGGCAATAACTGAATGTATGCTTATAAATAAGTCCCAGCTCATCAGTGAGACTATGTCATACTTCCTCATTTTCTCCACTATGTCAGTATGTAGTTTATCTTGGCACGTTATCCCTGTTTCAGTTAAGATTACTTCCCGCTTTCTCTTATCACAGATAAATAATGCTGGTATGCTTTTACATATCTTGACAGTAGTTTCTATTTCAGTGTCACTTACTACTCTTTTACTCTCTTTTACATCTTGAATATTGAGTGGAATCTTATCTGTGTCCTTCTCTTAAGTCCTAACTCATTTATTATGCACAGGTACAACCATCTGACCAATTCATTATGTCTTCTAGTGAAAATGACCTTGCATTTACATGTTAAAATACATTTCATCATTATTGCATTTATTTTATTTTTTCATTATATTATAGTTGTGGTATTATGTTGCTTTTTTTAAGTTGTAAGCATAAATAGGTTTTACTATTTATGAATTTTATTTCAGGATATATTTAATATGTTGTAAAATCAAAAGAAACAAACAAACTGAAGAATATACTTTGAAGAGTATACTTTGGCTGGGAACTCCGGGGTATCCTGGGTCCTTGTCTTTCTTACAACCAGGTTAGACCTTTTTTCAGCCTACAGTCACAGGAATTAACGTATGTGACAGTGGAGGTGGTGGTACAGTGCTTTCTTTCTTCCTTCCCCATTGTTATCTAGCCCTGTGCTCCAGGCAGCGATGTGAGTCCACTGTACAGAATTGGAACTGGAGAGCAGTCATGATGCTGCTATAGAAATAAGTCACCAAGATCCAGAGCCAGCATCTTAGTAGTTTCTCCGACCCTGCTATAGAAAGAACTCCAAGTGTTTAAAACTATGTCATTCAAATAAATTTAATTTAAAAAATTATAAATGACAAAGTACAGTGCAACAATAACAACAATAAAAAAAAAGTAAAACCATGGGCTTTAATGCAGGGAACAAATTACACAGGTGTTGGAAAGGCAAGGAGCCAATTTAGTGTGATGAGGGAACTCAGACATTTGCAACAGCAGGAAAGCACCATGACCTCTAGATGAGGAACAAATAGAAGAAACTGGAACTATTGTGGGCCTGTACAATAGGAGCTGGAGCCACAGGGGGAATGCAGCTGCTGCTAGAGATGCCCCCTGAGTTAGAGGGAGCTAAAGAAATACTCTAGCTTTACTCTTCTACCCATCAATCTTCCTTCACCAGTACCTCCTGTTGACAGCAGCCAGCTGATGTGGGAGCTTGAGAAACACACTTGAAAGGGTCAGCTACTTTTGCTGACCTCCCTACTCTGCTCCTTATGACCCTCCTCCTCAATGATACAGAGCTAGGGAGAGGAAGAGAACGAATAAAAATTCTAAGAGCAAGTAAGTCCAGGATAGGTAAATCTACCCTGGTATCTCTTTGCATGTATTGACAAGGAGGAAAGGAGAAAATTAGAGCTAGAGATGGAAGTTTATCAATTCTCCAAATTAAGGAATGTATGAGCTAGCAAGGGAGATACTGCTAGGATTTTCCATGACATAGTGCTATTTTCTCAGTAAACAGAGCTACAAGTTGGCCCTGGGTGATTTTATGTACCAGAAATTCCTCCAAGCATACAATGTTGGGGGCACCTTTCTCTGGTTTCAGAGTTGATGAGAAATGTCTCCTATTTTTATCATCTTTAGATCATTTGAGGCAGTTTTTAGGCAGTTGTACGTCTATTCTTTTGCCTCTATCTTTTCCAGCATTCTCCCAATAGATCGAGATCTTTGTGTATTCAGGGCAAATTCCCCAAAAACCAAGTCCAAAACGTTCCTATCTCTTCCCAACTGACTGTATCAGTCATGGTCTAACCAGGGTCAACAGATTTTAAGAATGTCTTAATTATTCTTTCATTAAAATGCTGTACTTAATAATATTTCACTAACTTGCCGTGCATAAGGAAAAGGAGGTGGGACCTAGAGTGAGATATTTGTAAATGATGTGATGTTGGACATATCAATGAACAATTTTAAACCTTAGATTCCTCAAAACTAAAATAGAGATATTAAACCTTACCTTGGAAATTAGTTATGTGAAGCCTCTTCTACGCTGTTAGGGGTATAGTAGGTATGCATTAAATAGTGGGTAATATTACCAAAATGAGCTGTGACAATATTTAATTTTCACTGAAATATTTGTGGTAATAGATGAAGACAAATATCTGTTATTGACCACCTTAAAACAAAAAAGTCCTCAAACCCTGTGGCTTATTATTTTTTAAATCATGACCTACCATAAGTAATACATTTATATCATAATACATTTTAGGTATAAAACTAAAATAAATGTTGCATGAACATCCCTTACTCTTACTACATGTGATGGATGCTGATGTTTTCTATTCTATGCCATTCCATTCCATTTACTAAAAAAAATTAAATTCTGGTCACGACCCAATATATTCCACATGAGTGGAAAATCCTCACTCATTAGATTCTTTTAAATAATGTGTTTAGAAGAAAGTCTTCCTAATTCATTGACGTCAGAGGAAGTCAGGCAGCCATGGACAACTCAAAAGGAAATGATTGGTCTCCAGGAGCTTAACATGAATGTAAACCCTAACCTTAGCTACAGTTATTGGGTTTTACCACCAGAACACAAGTTTTAAATCATGCTTTACAAGTGCTTGTCATGTAACATATGGGCAAACTCGGACGAGTCCTATTGACATGGACTTGTTTCTGGCTGCGTCATTCAAAATGACATATGTCCCAACATTCTATTTACATCCTTCAGGAGGGTGTTAGTGATTTTTCTATTTTAAGCAGTGAAGGATGTGCCTTTGCATTCTGAGGCAATTTCTGAACCCTCTAATTGTCAATGGGTTTGGCGCAATCGGTAGGCACTTAGTGAAGTCACATTATAAAATGAGTTGCTCAAATATTTAATCAGCTGCATGTGGGTTTCTTCTGTATAGCATTCTATCCACCATGGCTAGGAGTTGCTATGGGTTACAGCTCTCCTGTCAAACATGGAAAAGCTGGAGTTAGATGAGTTCCATTAATGGCTTCCTCTTGACTGAAGAAAGATTGGTATGTAAGACTCTTGGCCCAAGAGTCCAAAAGTCATGGATTCTTGTCACATCTATTCTTAATAGTTTTGTTTTGGAAATCATCAGGTTTTTTCCCCAGCTTTATTCTCTCAGAGGAAAAAGCATATATTCTGCACCAAACATGTGACAGGAGCTTTCATAAATGTTAAAATAATTTGTCCAAGGATGTCTAGTCAGCCAGTTTGAGATTTCAAACCTAAATCTTTCTATCTTATTTTAAATTCCCATTATGTGTCAAGCATTGCTGGGGAAAATGCAATATAAGCAAGGTGTTTTGAAGGAGCTTGAAGTATAGAGGAGAAAACAGACCATACACATACTTACATAGACTGAAAAAAGGATTACCCTGATTGCAATGTACAAAGTACCATGAGAGATCATTGACATTCTGTCTTCAGTTTCCGTGATCTATCTATATAGATGAGGACTTCCTCAAGGTATGGGAGGTTTGCTAAGTGAGATAAATAAAAATTATAAGTCACTGTCAGGGGTATAGTAGGTATGCATTAAATAGTGGATATTATTATGCATTAAATAGTGGGTATCAAATCTCATCACATATGAAATTTTTTCTTTAGATATGAGATCTGATTATTTCCAAACTTTAACTTTTAAGAAGGGCCCTTCCAACTTAAACATTCTATGGATTAAATGTGACTTGAAATAGGCCATTGGTTAATATTTATAAACTTTTTTGTCTATAAAGACACAAGGTTGACTTGTCCTTTGCTGGGCCCATCATTTACTTTTAAAGGTCAAGTATCTTGATCTCTTTCCCTTTCTAAGAGAATCAAATTTAGTTTTTAATTCACCCTCTTTAGTTCCCACTTAGTGTCTTCTTTAGCAGTAAACTTGACGTCTGTCAGTTTAACAATGAACGTGAATTCTCTTTCCCCAGATATTACAAAGGTAGCAAAAAAGGCTAAATTTATCCCAATTTCCTTCTCTTCAAAGTAGCTCACATAGTCCTGCAATCTCTTGGACACTTTTAACACTTTTTTTTCAGACTTCACACCTTCTCAGGAGAGAGAAAGCTTTCCTTCCCTAACTTTCAACAAAAGATTAATTGAATACGGAGGACTCTGAGTCTCATGCCCATCCCAGAGCCAAAAGTGATGGCCAGGAGGAAAGCAGTGTGTTGCTGGTCTTGAGTATGGGACATGTGCTCCAACCCTGCATTTCAGAGGTTGGTTCCATTTAACTACATGGATAATAATGAGGGAGGGGAGGAAAGACCAAAAATACTGTCAGTAGAAATAGGGTGAATAGATGCTGAGCTACCCCAAAACAACTACCATGAGTATATAAGAGCACACCCAAGTATTCCAGAAACCTTAGGGAAGGCATTTTATGTTTTAAGAAGTCTGAAACAGGAATTTGAGTCAAAGTCTTACATAGATATTAAGAGGCAGGGAGGCATTATCTAATATATAGTTTATGTTGGGAAAGGAAAGAGATAAGAGGTAGATCTATCATGAAACTAATGAAGCTTAAGCTGTCCATATTTGACAATAATCCTAAAAAGGTTATATGACATTACCAATAATGAGTAATGATGCTGAAACAAGATTTTCTACACTGTCAATAATAAAATATTTTAATCATCCATCCCAAGTGAAAGATTTTGTTTTTGTTCACTCTATAAAAAATGATATTACTACATCATCATAATCTAAAAAAAAATCAAATTGTATGCAGCCAAAAACATGGGGAAAGTACTTCAGCATCACTGTTTACCTGAATTTTGTCATATTTATGGTATTTGTCAGGTCTTTCCAGTTTATAATTTGTTATGACTTCTTTTCTCATTCTAATTAATTCACATTTAAATTTACTTAAGTTTTGTAATCATATGTTCATTTTCTTAAAGAGAGCACCAAAATTGTATAAGATACAGCCTTCACAGAACCTGCATCCATCTCTACATTCCTTTTTTGGCAGAGTCCAGAGGGCAATCTGGAGCCCAAGCTCACTTCTATTAGTCCCAGCAGTTCCCTGCCATCCATCCTCCTGCCACCAAGCAGAAGGAGGAGGTGTCTGCATTCCCGCATTCCCAGTTTAAGTCCCACATTCACTCTTTTTGGACAAGTTTAGTTGTCTACCCCTTGATCCAACCGTCTTGTGGGGAAGTAATATGTTGACTGGTTTAAGACGATCATGGCCCATTTCTGGAGCTGGAGCTAGAGTTGATCTCACTCAAACCATATAACTAAGAATAGAGACAGAGGGGTTATTTCCTAAGAAAACTTAGCATATTGGTACCAAGGAGGAAGGGAAGAAATGCTGGACAGAATGCAATAGGCATCCCAGAGCTAGGACTCATCTCAAGTGTGAGATTTATGGGGCACCAAAAACTCAACAACATGCTCAATAACATTTTATGCAACATTTTTTTTTAAAAAAAATTGAACTGGCAAACTATAGCCTATAGAGCTGCTGTCTGTTTTTATAAATAAACATTAAGGTGGTTGGATTCCCTCCTTTGGAAGACGGGCTCTGCCCCATCACTGCCTACAAAACTGTTGATGAATTACAAGGGGCCCTGGGGCCTCTTTTTACCTAAGAATTGTGGATTTTCTTCCGCTATGACTCTTCTCTAAACTGGCCTCCTGCTTCAGAGAGATGTGGGGAAGCAGAGGATGCTCCATTTCACTGACAATTAAGATCATCCTCCATATTAATAGCACAAGCTATCCACTAATAAATGATTTTGAAGAAATAGGAATGTTGTGGGGTCTTGGACTTAAGCTAACCCTCTGCTCAATGTTTCTAGCCCATACTCATACTGTTCCACCCCAAGCTGATGAGAATGGGTTTGTCCAGCTTGCTTGTGAGGACACATGAGATCTGCTAGAGACAGATGAACAAAGAGGCAGACTCTATCCAGGTTGCCACCAGCCCAAAGCAGGCCTTGTTATTCTCTGTAGGTACATTTTGGCCTCAGTTACAGGCTCCTCTGTGAGAGTTCATAAAAAAGTCACCTCACTGTCATGCTGTAAGAAACTTGATATCTAGAAATAGCCCCAGGTGTTGGTGAAAGGAGAAAAACACCTTTCCTTCTGCTTATATGTGTGACCAGAAAGTAAGTATTTCATTAACAGGACCAGAGATAACAAGTGGAAATGACTAGTAACTCATACATTATCCAAATTAGTCATTTAAAATAATAGTGTCTAGTTCATTCTAGGAAATGCATCCCTAGAATTGCCAATAACAACCATTTATTTGTCAGCTCTGTGACCCTAGATGAGTCAACTGGACACTTAACTGTTCAGTCTCCCCGGGTGTGGGGAAAGGGGCCCGCCTTGAGTGATCATGTCTGAGGTCCTTTCTAGCTCTGACATACTATAATTCTACCAGATGGGGGTATTTTCCCTTCCTCCCTTCCCAAGGTAGGCAGCCCCAAGACAGCTCTGGTGCCCAGAGGTTCAGGTCAGGAGATATAGTCAGGGAAGAAAACCTCTCTATACTGGCAGAACAATTTTTGCCAGTATATGTCCAAAATAAATTTGGGCTTATTTTTTTTTTAAATCTATCACCTAATATTAGAATTTATTTTTTTTAATAATCTCAGGAATATATTGCATTTCCAACTAATTTTTTTCTTCACATGTGTGATAATTTTGGTCCTCTTAGATGCAAATGCCAAGATGGGCCTAGATATGCAAGAGATTTCTTGAGGGAGCCTCCTGTGAGGGAAAGGAGTAGCGGGGAGCCAAAGGAGGTGGAGAGAGCCTTCAGGCCCCAGTGCAATTCTGCCACCTGTGAAAAGAGAGTGGGGAGGAAGAGTATGAGACTGCAGTACATACAGTTCTAAGAACGTTTCCTAGGACTGCCATTACAAAGTACCGTGGACTGCGTGGCCTAAGCAACAGAAATTTTCTCACCGTTCCGGAGGCTAAAAGTCTAAGATCAAGGTATTGGCAGAATTGGTTTTATTCCGAGGTTTTTCTCCTTGGCTCTGTAGGTGGCTGTGTACATCCTGTGTCTGCACATCATCTTCCCTCTGTATAGGTCTGTCTCCTAACTTCCCCAGATAAGGACACCAGTCATATTGGATGAGGACCTACCGTAATTACCCCATTTTAACTTAATTACCTCTTTAAAGACCCTATCTCTCAATATAGTCATATACTGAAGTACTGTAGGTTATGAATTTTGGGAGACACAATTCAGCCTATAACAGGCAGGTAGGGTATCTTCAAGTTAAAGCTGAGTCCTACATCTCACAGGAGTGGGACTCCACAAGTACCCTCGCTGTGTTCTGTCATTGGCCGGAAGCAGCCCACAGAAAGCGTGGCCTTGTGCAAACACAGGGCGGGTGTTCCAAAGGGGCTGCAGCTGGGCTGCCAGTTAATTAGCTTCCTGCCAGCAGGAGTGGCACATTTCCATGGTCACTGCACATTCAATTTTCATTTACTAAATTGCTCAAGAAAAATAAATTGATGACCTATTAGGTAGTATAGGTAGATTATATTACAGCAAAATTACCAGTGGAGATTTGGGATTTTTTTTGGTGCACTTTTCTGGGCCCCATCACTGCAAGGGATAACTGTGCTTGAGCACTGATGTGCCAGGTGTTGGGAGTGGGTAGGGTGCTGAATGGGGCAGCCTCTGCCCACCAGGACATGATGTTTTTAAAGCCTAGTATATGGAATAGCAGCTACATAACATTACCACACCCTGGTTCAATCAGTAACTAAAATGAGCTGGATGCAGGAAAGAGTTGTTGTGACTGTTATCAATCAGTAACAAATATAAAGTTCCGTGAGGATATAGGTTCAGAGACTCAGACTCCTCTTGCTTTCTCCCTCAGGTTTTCTTTCCCAGGAGCTTAATATATACTTCTTCAGGTGAAAACTAGGAGATGTGACTCAGATCAGGGTTCAGTGTGATTCCTTGCAGAGGCCAGACCTTAGTACTAACGAGTTCAATCCTATAGTTCATACCCTGCTGCCTCCAGTTTCATCTGGTGGCTATCCTTGGCTGTGAGCACAAATCTCCAGACTATGGCAAGCATAGTCTTCTTCAAGTTACAGCAAAAGGAAGAAATAGGGCTATAGGTTCTGTCCTCTGCCTTAATGTGGAAGGAATGTGAAGCAAAGACCAGGCTTTTTATTCCCATTTGTCTATCAGGCAGATCTTTTAGAACAAATTATTTCATTTCTCAACACCTCAATTTCCTTGTTTATACTTTGAAAATAATAGTAACTACCTTGCAAAATTATGAGGACTAAGAGATTACACATGTGAGAATGTCCTCTAACATAAGTTCACAGTTGGTATTCTAAATACCGAGTCCCCTCCCCACCCAGATCATGAGAAAATTATCTCCTCTAGAGTTAGAACAAAAGTTCTATTGTCAAAACTATTGAAGAAATCAGAAAACTCCCGTTTTCGTTGTCCTTGAATTTTCCTTTTCTATCCCATTTTTGTGTACAGAGCCTCCATGGCAGTCCAAACTGACTGTAATGTCAATCTTTTGACCTTGTGTGAATTTTTACTTCTCTGAACATTTCTTCCAAAAGCATGGTATGATAACTATTCAGCAGCATCATATAAAAGAAAGACTTTACTTCTTGGTAAAGAAAATCGCATCAATAGCAAGGACCCTGCTGGTGGCCCCAAATCACACCAAACAGGTATCCCTCTCTTATAGGGTTGGCCTCAACTAGAATGGCAGTAGAAGAAGAAAGCCCATCCTCCCGGAGACTGAAAACATTTTTAGTAGGAAACATCTCTCTTCTTTTAAACTAAATCTTACCTTGCTTGGATCCTGATATTTGTAAAACAGAAACATATCATATTTTATTAATATAAATTTATTTTACTTTTAACTTATAATTTTTGCTCATTGTAACCTGAAAAAGTATGAACAAGAGGCAGTTTTGGAATTGGGACATTACATGAAAGTTATGTTTTCTACCAGCTTTAATAACTTGTTTTGGTTGCTCAGTTTCAAGAAAATCCTGCTGGGCAGGTAAGTAACTGTCAATGGTTTCAGTCTTTTAACAGTTCTGTCAATCTTAGGAGACACTTTGATAAAACTGTCCTTAAAGTTTGAAAATTATATGGCAATAAGGACTCAGAAATCACAATACTGCTTAAATCATCTATAACATAACATTTTCATATTGCAACAAGTTTGGCATTCACTAATTATTGCACGAGTGAGAATTACTTTGTAATGAGAGTGAGTGCCAAGCAGACGTATCTGAATTTGATGTAGCCTTGAATCCAGGGCAGCACACAGAAACTTTACTAATGTACATGCATGGCCTTCTTTTAAGATAAGACCTGTGAGGACTGGAAACCTTCCAGATCAGTACACATCTATAAGATATTTAAATATATTCATAGGAACAATGTCTGGACAAGATTTTTTCTAAGGCCACAGAGTGAGTTGACATGAAATACAAATTAATGTGCTCTTATCTCCTATGGATAAAATTAGAATATAAACTATTTGATTATTCTTGCTATCTTATTACTGTTGAAAGACACCTTGATATTTTAACAAGTTTGCAGATCCCCCTGAAGCATATCTGCAGGATGGTTTGAAAGTGCTCAAACCCTATCCAATCTCAGCTCAATACAGATGGAGAAATAAGGTTTGGAGAAACATAGGATCTTGCCCGGCTCACACAGCCCATTAGTGGCAGAAACTCAAGGAGAAATTTAACCTTCAACCTCATTCATTGGTCAGTGCTCTTACCACTACCCCAAAGTGCCAGGATGCTCCCTACACACCACACACAGTAAGGGCAGGGACAGACATCAGCATACAGCCAAGCATGGAATTTTTTCTTATGTAGGAGGGAAAAGTCCCAAAATTGCCAGGGGCCTCTATGACTCAGACTGTGCTGTGAAGCATGGAAAAATAATGATTTGTTTGATTTTGTTTGGTGTTTGAGAAAGAGAGAAGCCAAAATACATCTCAAAAAGGTGTGGAGGTCACGGGTCTGCACCAGGGAAGTCCCTCAGTAAATGTGGGGAAAGAATGGTGCCTGCTGTGGACTGGGGTGGAAGCGGTTGGGTTGGGGGCCAGGCTTGAGTCTGGGCCAACAGAATAAGGGTGAGCCCAGGAGGCCTACCACAGAAATCTCGCCATCTGCCAGATATTTGCAACAGCTATTCTAAGTGCTGGCCCGAGGCCAGTCTTTATTGATTTCAGCAATAAAATTACATGTTCCAAAGCTCATGTGTTTTTTACTATAAATGACAAAAAGACCTATTACAGAATGTCAGATTTGTCCCTGTGTTTGGGACATCCTTGTATTATTTGTTTGGTCTCTACAAATGATTCATTTGGGGCAGCAGAATTATCAAGTCACTGTCAGAATAATTTACTCACATTTTTCTCATTATTAGTGTATGTTCTTCTCTGCTAGAGCCAAACACTATTCATATTTCCCTTAGTACATGTTAATATTAAAGTCGTCAAAGAGCTCTGTTTTCTCTTTGCTAAGCTGAGACTCGGTAAACATGAGAGTGAAATACAATGCATTTCCAATGATGGTTGCAAAGCCCTGTTTTCAAAGGGTAAGCCCACGTTTTCTAATCATAGAACAATGGAACAATTATCAGACTTTGAATTAACAAATAAATTCCACCTCCGTCCGCGCCTCAACTATTTAAAATGTTTTTCTAGTTTTTCAGTGAAACCAATATTTCCTTCCTATCCAGAGGCACCTTCTCACTGCTTCAAACTCAGGAAACAACTCTGCACCTTCCTCTTTGCTCAGATTTCCCTTTCTTTGGGTAAATGCTATCATCTTATCCCTGTGCAATGTAGGGGCCTTAGCCAGGGAACGGAGTAGAGAAACACTCTCCAACTAGTCCAACAAAAAATGAGAACTGTATTAGAAGGAAACTGGGACATTTCTTAGGAAGCTGAGCTCATGAAGAGACTGGACATACTTGGGAAGGCAAGGTGCATCTTCAACAATTTAAGGAGACATATTGGTAGGAGGGTCATTCAGCTTATGCTAAAAGGTTAAAGGAAAAAATGTAATACAGCGTTCACTGATACACCAGTGGTCAGATCTGCGACTTGTAGAGAAGGTTGTCAAACTGTGGCATACAGAGTACATACATCCACCACCAGTCCTGCCCTCAGCCAGGCCCCAAGCTCCCCATCCAGACACCCAGGGTCAGGATTATTAATGTGTTGATGCTCCCCAGGGTTAGACTCTGGCTACACTCTTGCTCTAGTAACTCCCAAACTATCTAGAATTCAGCTTCTCTCTTTGCTTTTCTAAACTATTTCTTAAAAGCTTGCCACATCCTAATAATTGCTGGGGATGGTTTTATGACTTCATGCACAAGGAGTCTTGTTCTATATTGCCCCCAAAATAGAAGCCCTAAAGCTTATAAAGGATGAGAAGGAAGCTTTCCGTCACTGACACAATGCATACTAGTGCTGCTGTGGTATATTCTCTCATGCTGAGAAGACTCACCTCTACACATCGTTTTAAAAGTATGTTTTTTTTTTTAATTTCTAAAAAGTATGTATATTTTTCCAAGGCATTCCTAAAACTATAAACCAATAATGTCCATGAATGAAGGAGAGCAGAATAGATTCTTGTCTACTGGACAACGGATGTGGGGACTGTGTGAGAAGAAAGAGCAAGTGGGAAAGGCAAGAAAGTTGACTCATGTGGTTGCTACCAACAGGAAGATGTCTAATGTCTAGAGACACAACTTGCACTGTGAATAAGAAAGACAGACAAATCTCATTTGAATTGACTCCCTGGAGCTCCAGGTAGTTTCTTTAAGGGGTAAGGGATTGTTCAGTAGACCTACAAACTTGTTGGAGACTATATTTTTTCTCCTAGACAAAGGGATAGTCTGTTGAAATAATGACCCTGGAAGGATAGCTAGTGGCCATGACCTTCTAGCTCCAGAGCTGTCAAACCTGGCCCCACCCACTTTGTCAGATTTTCCTATAGGAGTATTTGTTTATCCCAACCCTACTTAGAAATAGGGCACTGCATTCAGCTTCAAACAGCTTGTTACAGTTGAGAAAATAAATGAAAAATAAGAAAGGAGAACACAGAAGCAATGCACCTGAGAACCCACTATATCTCTTGCACATTCAACTTTACAGGTAGTGCTATTGTCCCTTTCACACCAGAGAGGATGAAGAATAACTTTCCTGACTAGTGGCAGGGCCAAGATTCAAACCTGAGTCACTTTGACTTCAAAGCTTGTAAACCCTAGTCACTGTCTCTACTCTCAAGTATTATCTCATTTCTCTTATCTGACTGTCAAGTGGTAATTGAATTTGCAATTCCCTCCATCTCACCCTTTCAATTGTCATCACTCTACAGGTTAACATAGACCAGGCCCTGCTACCTCGTGGTCAGCAGTCACTCT
This sequence comes from Macroglossus sobrinus, assembly GCA_004027375.1. NCBI lineage: Eukaryota > Metazoa > Chordata > Mammalia > Chiroptera > Pteropodidae > Macroglossus > Macroglossus sobrinus. The sequence goes on along the minus strand of PVKZ01004950.1, from coordinate 28,247 downwards.
CTCCCTATAGATGTCTGCCCCACTATTTGTCCTTTTACACAGTACACCATCCATGCATCCCATCCATTCAGCCCATAAGGTGTCCCAAGCCATACCTAAGACCCTCTCTTGCTCCCATCCACTTTCGCTCTGGTCCCATCTCCACTGGACTCCCAACTTTTGGCTCTAGGCTCCTTGCCCCCATTCCCTTCAGACCTGCTATTCAGACCTGGTGACCTTCCTAGGGTTCAGATCAAGTTCTTCTCGACACTTCTGTTTGGTCCATGCCTCTGGTTCCCGAATCCTTGCTGCCATGGGCCCTGGTCGTGTCATGGTTGCCTGGCCAACTGCCTGCCCTGTGAGGAGTGATGCAGCCTTGTTCATCTGATAGCTCCAGTGACAGCAAGCTTACTACATCCTTCCATTGCCAGACAGCTCTTACCATCAGAATGCCCACAGTGATGTTCTCTTTTACTTCTGGTCCTGACCTGCTCGGCTTTGTAAAAATATCTCATTTTTCCACAGGTCTTCACCTTTACCAGCTAAACATTTCCAGGACCTTCGATAATTCCTCATAGACTGCATTCAGGGCCCCAGGTCATCCTAGTGTCTGTCTCTGGGATATCCACCAGTGTATCAAAGTCACTTTTAACTCGCAGCACCTAAAACCAAACACAATGCTCCAAATATTGTCTGTCTTGCAGAATGAAGGATGGAATATTTTTTATCTAGACACAATACTCCTATTTTTTAATGTCATTTACTATTTTCTAGTGATTAGATACTAATAACTTCCAATAAGATTCTGAAGTTTAAACTCAGTTATCTCATAGTCAGAACATACTGTTTGCTCTCCCAGAGCTAGTTATCAAGTAAACCCCTAATTTACTTGTACATGGCCTGCTCTTGGGCCTCACATCTCCCATTCTCTACTAAAACAGTTAATGTTTAAAATCTAAATGCAAGACTTTAAATTTGTATCCATGACATTCTACCTTGTTGAAATCAGGCTGCTGTTCCATCTTGATGAAATCAATTAGGGCCCTAACTCTACCATCAAACTCACATAATTCATCTTTGTATAAAGCTCAAATTTGATCAAACATAGTGTGCTTACAACTAATTTATATAAATATCGAATATGACTGTCCAGATCAAAGCTCTATAGAATGTATCAAGGAATCTTCCAGCCTGTCATCATTCTTCAGTCAATAATGTTTTAGTTTCCACTTTTCAAAAAGTTACAGATTAATCTCTCTCTAATTCAATCATCACATCTTCATCTTGTCCCAAAATAATTATGAAAGAGTCTGTTTAATGCCTTCTTATAATGCCTGTAGCACACCTCTGATCTGACCTGCCAATAGTCCCATTTAAAAGGGAAATAAAGATCACTGGACATGACTTATAGTGAACCACGTGGGCTCTTGGTGACTTTGAACTCACTGGAAAGAGGTCATAAAGCATTCATTTAACAATTAGTTGTAGAGTTTCTAGATGCCACCTTCTTTTCTTTTTTGACAAGCAGGGCAGTGTTTTCCTGTCTCCAATCTTTTAGTACTTTTCTGTTTTCCGTAATCCCTCAAAGATGATTGACAGGCATTCTAATCCATTTTCATATAATTTGTCTAAACCAGGATATGAACTTATTCTAAACAGTTAGATGCTTTCCCTCCTTTTTATCTTGGGCTTTCATTTCCTGGTCCCATGTTTTTTATTCTTCAGATACTATTCTTCAGATATCAAGGTAATCTTGATGGAATGGCAAAATTAAAAAAAAAAGCCATGTTTTCTTTTTGTCATCTGTAAACATTACATCATCCATCCCAAACAATAGGCTCATGTTTTTACAGTTTTTCCTGCTCTGAACCAAATAAAAACAGCAGTCATTGTTATAGCTCTTCAAGCCTAAGTTTATCCTGCACTTAATCATCCTGACTCAATCTTCACAAATTTATTTGTTCATGCATCAAAAATTCTTAACAAAATTTTATTAAGAAATCTACAATGGACCAGGCCCTGCACTGGAAATACAAAGTTGGATAAATTATAGCCCTTTTCTCAAAAATCACGGAGATAGAGGTTTACATTTAACTTGCTCATAATTCAATCAGAATTTCTCTGTCTTATCCCCAATTAAGATAATTAAGGTAATTGTATTCTAGTGATGCATTCTCCTCTTGCCAAATTTTGGGATTTGCACATTTGCTTCTACACATCTTCTCTGCAACTAGAGGATCACATATCATTTCTTTGGATATACTTAGGGAAAACAAAAGTGTTGCTGGAGAAAAAAAGAATGATAACTCATATGACAGGGCAGGAATAAAGATATTTACAAAGCATCCTGGGGAGAGGTAAAGAATGACAAGGAAAAGTAAACCCTGGCATTACAACTGCATTCCCCCATTTGTGAGAGGGAGAGGATTAAGGCATGCATTTAAGTGAGTTTCTGGGATAAGATGGGTGCTGATGACAAAAGTCATTAGCTTCAAGTTGTAAAATCAGACAAGGGAAACAAAATATCTCTAGGTATCTATATAAAATAAATGTATATATAAACCTATCATTGAAACTTCATTGGAGGCAGAATCTAAAACATTTCTAAGGAGTTATTACTTAATGTGTGTGAAACTATTACTGATGGTTTAGTAATGGTATGGCTCTTATTATTATTATTATTTTATTTAAGTGTAAAAATAAAAACAAGGTTGTTTTGTCCATCTGTGACCTCAGCATCTCCAATTCTATGTTTCCCATAGGTCTTAAATTATTTAACTGCAGAATTTTCCCATCTCAAGGGTTTCAGTCACCTAGTCTGTGGGCTAAAGGAGTCACTAGTGTGTCTACATCTGAGAACCATAAAGACACGGTGGTTGGAGGAACTAACGAGGGCTGGGTGAGTGAAGAAGCTGCAGCATTTGAAATAGACCTTCAAGGATAAGTGGGAGATGATGGGTTAAGGGAAGGGGTAATCTGGGCAGGGGTCCTGGTTTATGCTAAGGCACAGAAGATAACATGTATGGCACATGAAGGGAAAGGCTGAGAGCTGAACTGACTGAGGAAAAAAGCTGCAGGAGGGAGGCCAGGTAGTGAGCTGGGCCAGTCTTTGCAGGGCCTCCAGTGTTACAGAAGGGAGCTTAGAATTTCTCCTGAAAGTAGAGAGGATCTAACAGGATTGGTAAGCAGGGTAGTATGTCCTGAACCAACTTTCTACTTCAAAAGAGAGGGCAGGAGATGGTTTGCAATATGGGCTCTCTGGGAAGCAGATCTGGAGATCATCCTCTGTTTTACCTTTGTGTACCTCTTTTATGTATTCTTTTAAAAATAACATCAACAACCTATTAGGCTAGGCCATAAAACATGAATTTCTTCAGTTATGTCTGTTGGAAACCAGGAATCATTCTTTCTGGCTGCAGTTTCTCTGTTCATTAAATCAGGGCACAGTAGCTCCCCCAGTTGCCTTCCAGCCAAGATCTACCATATTTTTGATGTCTTACTGTGTGCAGGCAGTGTGCACATGCAATATCTCACTTAATCCTCTTAACAACCTTCCTGGGCATGAACAATTAATATCCCCACTACAAAGATGAAGAAACTGAGATTCAGGGAAAGAATGACTTCCCTTATGTCTTACAGGTGTAAATGGCATAGCAAAGATTCCTTAGCTATATTTCTCAGTAATTTCAGGGGTGATGATTGTGAGGCTCCACACCCATTGGATTATAGGTGTTATTGCAGTTGTAGGAAGCAGTGAAAAAACTCTTTCATCCTCCCAACAAAAGTTCTGCACTATGTGCTTCTCTTCTTTCTCTTATCAAGCTGGAGCTGCCATGTTATGTTTAAAAACTGGGGTTACAAATTTTAATTGCAGCCTGTCTCAGGTCTCTCCAGAATTCAATAGTTTGGAGAATACAATTCAGTTTTCAACTTCATCAGTACTGTGACCTCGTTTGCCTTCTTTCCATTTACTCATCACAACAATGATTCAGAAACGTGTCGTTCTTATGGTAATTTGCACTTGTGCTACTGTGTACAGGTGTAGGCGCTGGCTTCCTGTTATGCAGTGCTTTTATATTAACCTGAATTGGGATTAAATGACTGAGCCTATAGCCAAAGCAGAACCAAAAGTCCCCGGAACTCTTGGGGGCAGAATTGGTCAAATGGTTTTGGATTCATGGTGTTTTCCTTTGATGGAAGATAAGGTAACATAATAACATAATTAAGAGGTCACTATGGTGTGTTGGAAAAAATGTAAGTCTCCTTACAGATGACCAAGTCTCCTCCCACCTTTCTGCTGAATTTGGAGTTGTTTTTGTTCATTGAGATCTAATTCACATACCATAAAATTTACCCCTGAAAAGGGTATAATTCAATTGTTATTACATATTCACACAGTTGTGCAACCATTACCACTCTCCAATGCCAGAACATTTTCTTCACTCCCCAAAAGTAACTCCATACCCATTAGCAGTCACTCCCTGTGACCTTTACTATGTGTCAACCTCATCTAGATTTATTTGTTCCTTCTCACCTTCTCTTTTCCCTCCCTCTGAATCCCCCAATTGTCACCAGGCTGGTCCCAGATATGAAATCCCTCTGGCTGAGCACAATAGCAAGGTCATTGTCATTTCACTAACCATAAGGATGGCTCTGCCCTCCAGCGCAGTGTCATCCCTGACTAAGAAGCCCCATCACATAGCTACAACTGCTATGGCAAGTAAACAGGTATGAAAGCAGTCAGAGAGGGGCAGAAAGCCCTAGATGTGAACTGCTCCTGACTGCTGCATGGTTCTCTGTGGCCCAGTGGTGCTCAAGAAATGGGCTCTTCAGGATATATAAGGTCACCCTGAATGATTAGAAATACCGCAGAGCCCCTCACCCAAGGCACAAGTGCCACCCTGTGATCTCACCCATATTTTCTGTCTCCTGCATTGCTCCCGTTGAAGGGAACAATTAGACTCAGCCCCAGTCTTCATGGAGAGGAAAGAATTCATGCTCTAAGCCTAAGGAGTCACAGACTGTAAGAAACACCTTTCTCTGGCCTCTCATTCCTTCCTCTCTGGGAAGAAGACTCAGCACCCCTTAAAAATATGTAAATATAATATATGATATATCGTACATTATATACTGTAATACGTAATATATACTTAAGTTTTTGTTTTTGTCAGTTCCTCCATTAGAAAGAACAGAGTATCCATGAGAACAGAAAGTTGGCTTATTGTCCTCACTGTTTCACCTCTGGTGCCTAGAATTGTGCCTAAAACATTACAGATGCTCTATACATATTGCTGAATAAATGAAGGAGAAAGAGTCAGGGAATTAGAAAAGTAGCATGAAGTCAAAGGCCAAAATTCAATACAGAAGTGTTTGTCACTAATGTGAGAAGCTCTGAATGTCCAGGCTCACATTTCTTTAAAAATTATATTTTTATCATGTTTTAAATTTTGTCCTTCACAGGCTCTTGCAACAACAGAACCACCATTTGGTGAACCCAGCCCTACAGCCAGAGTTGGCTGCTCTTCTGTTCTCGGCACTCAGCTTTCAGTCTTGCCCACCCATGCTCAGCTGCCTGTGAGCCCTCAGAGAACCCTTCCTATCTGAGCCAGCGTGCAAACTCAGAGCAGACATCCTGGCTTTTTCCCTCTGGCATTACCGGTTCTCCCCACAGCACAACAGGAATGAGCCAGCCCCAGGACATGTTGCCCCAGGACAGTCTCTGTAAGGGGCACTGGAGCCCCACCAGAAATGCAATCTAGTTACTGCGACTCCTCTCAGTACTGTGTAGTTATAAGCTGCTTGATGGAGGGTGTAAAACCCCAAGGGGTGTGCTCTGGTAACAGCAGGTAATAAATACATTGGCTGCCTTTAGACTTTTGCTTGCTGAGTGGGGCCTACAAGTTTGGATCCAGAGCTGAACTGCCCAGGCCAGAGAAGAGAGGCTCTTATTGGTGACATATCTGCTTCATTTCTCTTCTCCCAGGCAGGCAGCTCCTTTAAATGAATGCTCAACTACTCTTTGACGGGGCATAAATGGTTATCTTGCCCAGAGTGCCCATGCACCTCAGTCCACTCCCACCCTCTCCTCCATAAGTATCCCACAATGCACCATTTCTCCTAATCCATCTTAACTCCCAGTCCTACCCTCAACCCCATGGCGGTTTCAGGCATTAAGAGCTACTCCTGGGTAAAATGACATTTGTTTTAGCCAAATTTCTTCAAAATAGAAAAAGAGTCCAATGTACCTCTGATACTATCCGAGAATATCTCAGGCTCAGCCACAAATTTCATTTTAGGGTTTCCTAATGAGCAATTGGACAATTCATACCAATTCGTTTTACCCAATGGGATCTCTGACTCTTAGCATCTACAGTAATCCAAGCAATCCAACTAGAAAAAGAGAAAGTAAAGGCAATGTGGAAACTGGGTCAGCATTTCTTAATGGTGTTGATTCAACACAGAATCTAGGTCAATGACTTTTTGCCATGCCCACAATGAGGTAGGTCCTTTAATTAGACTTGGAGATCCAGGCAAGTTTGAATGTCTTGACCTTTCTAAATGAACACATTTCCCTTCGTCTCTGCCAAGGAGAGTGGAAAAATCATTTTAGAAGTCAGTCTACTGACATTAATCTTAACATTTTGGACAACCTACTTGGCATTGGGTTTCACTGGCCGCCAGTTGCCCAAGGCCATTTGGATCATTGGTCTGCAGCCACCATGAGTTCATTTATAATCTGAGGTTTTCAAGATAGAGGCTCTTTATCATTACCCCTTACCTAAACAGGAGAACAGTAACCAGAGTGTATTTAACAACAAAAGAATTAGGGTAAGCAAATTTGATTTTGTCTATGACGTCAAACAGGTTAAAGCTTCAGTTTGATCTTGCATGTGGTTTCATGCAGATTTGAGCCATATGTGGTTCACCCAGCATCAGAATGTGAACTCCTTGACACACAAGTTGAGTCTGTTATACTAGATATTTGCCCCTCATGCAAATATATAAAATAATCTGCTTCTGAACATGAGATTGTGGCAAACATTGCTTTGTTCCACTAGTTTTATAGCAGGTAGCAACATTATTAGAATCTTCCCTTAACAAAACCATGTGGCAATTATGAGCAATTTTTAACAAAGTAAATTCAAGTTCACAAATATTTCATCATTCAGAAAAGCAACTTTTGGTTTGCCAGTGATGATTACTAATATTTTCAAGAATCTCCTGGTTACGAAGTTACTTTTCCCCTAAAGATTCAGGTCAATCAGCCTTCCTGATTCTTGTCCCTCTGGGTAGAATTGAACACTTTGTTCCCTATAGTCCCCTGTAGATGACTCTAATGATGTGCACGCTGCTGACATGCCCATTTTTGTTAATGTCTGTCTCCCCTACTGTTTTTGAGCTTATTGAGAGTCAATATTATATTTTGATTATCTCATCTTCTTAGTGCTTAGTGTAGTGCCTGGTACAAGGCTGGTATCAAATATATGTTTCTTGAATAAGTAAGCAAACAAAGTCTCCTGGAATGGTGCAAAATGTGTGGTTTCTGCAGTTGGCTTAATTGCTTCCATTACCCAAACCATGACCAATAATCAAGATTGAAAAGAATTAAAATATTAACAATAACTTATTTCCCATTTTCTTTGGCCCACAAATTTTTCTTCCAAGTACCCTTTTCCTTCAAAAAGCATTTATTTTTTAGATCCTTTTATGGGTTTATATTATATAATGCTATAAATTACACAGCAATTGGTAAGGTCAACAACTGTATTTTTGTTCAGGTGCTGACACTAATCAACTGTGTCACATTAGGAAAGGATTCTGGAAAGATATCTGTCTGTCATGGGTGTTGATGAAAAAGAATGATGGAAAATAGGCCAGATATTTTTCACTCTGGTATAAATAATCTCCAGCATCCCTTTCAAACTATAAACTTCTTATTTATTTCTTGGTAGTTTATGGAGTGTCCAGCATCCTTTAACATAATATGTATGTTATATATGGCCAGGATGCATTCAGTGTTTACTAGATCCTGGCACCTTACAAACTATTTTGCATAGAGTGTCTCATTTCATTCTCACAACATTGCTATGGGGCCTATGCTACTATTATTCACATTGTACAAGATGAAAAAACTGAGACCCAAAGTTGTATGGCTTGTAGGGTCATACGGCTTGAATAGTGAAATCAGGATCCACACCCCAAGTTTGCTCCAGAAACTGTGTTCTTAATCATTACATTGAGGTAGCTGTTCCACTTTGGCTTCTTTCTGGACAAAAAGATAAAGTCTAAGATAACGTCTGCAATAGAATAAAAGTAAACATATTAAAGAGTTAGGAAACTGTTTGTATTTTACTGACAAACGATATGCATCTTTAAGTACTATATGACAGTACAAATATTGACTGTTTCTGAGTCACTAATATTATAGCCAAGCTATTTGAAATACATGCATCCTTGGGAAAATTCAGATCTATAATCATTTTTTTTTCAGTAGTACTAATAGGTTAAAGAATTTGTGATATTTTAAATAAAATAAAACAGAAAATCAATCCTTCTCTCTCTATTATATAGAGAGAGTGTTTAAAAACTTCAGCTGGGACCTCTATGCAAATAGGCAATTCTCTCAAGTAGTAGGTCAACAATTTCTCCTATGACACACCATCCTCAGCCCCTCTCTGTTCCATACTCCCTGACACTCAGCAGATGATCTCCTGTCTAATGTGTCCACTCAGTTCCTAGTCCTTTAGGTCAAGTAGTCTCACCCATGCATTACACCCCTGCCAGTTCATAACAGCAAGACTAACTTGCTAGTAGATTTTCTAGCCTCAGATTAAAAGAGGCTTTGCAGAATTCAGGATGAGGAGTTGCCAGAGATGACTACATAGGAAAAGTTTCCCAAATTCAACTGACCACGGAGTGAGGCATAAGAACAGGTCACACTCCCTTTTACATTTCCTTTCACTGAAAATACTCTCCCTACAGCCTTCAATCTGTAAAGGTTAGAAAAAGGCATTCCCATTGATGCCTAGCAGGAAAGGATGGGCAAGCAAGTTCACAGAGGAAGATGCTATATTTATACATTCATTTTCTTGCGTCCTTATTCATGATTTCCCCACTTATTCCTTTTTTTTTTTTTTTTTTTTTTACAAGATTAATCCTTGTGTCATCTATGCCCTGGATCTCATAGTTTAAAGGAATTTACTTCTCTACTGGGGATACAGCTTTAAATTAATTTCCAGTTACGCATTCACTACACAAATTGATCCTCTGTTAAGAAATTAGGGTATTACAGATAAGGCTAAAGTCAGGTAGATAGTTGAAAATATGGGTCTTGAAGGAGAGGTCTGGAAATAATAGCTTAAGTGGTAGTTGAAGTTATAGTCATCGATGAGATTCTGGAGATAATTTTCTCCTCTATCTTAAACCATTTTAAAAATAGTTTCTCCCCCTTTCCCATAAATAGCCTCAGATCACTCTCCAGAAACAAAACCAACAAATAAAACCAAAAAAACTTCCTTTTTTTCTAATCCTCCTCTAGTTATCACATTTCTCTATTCCTCTCATTCACTCCTTTTAAGATTTTCTTTATATCCTTGAACTTCTGCAGTTTCACTACAATATATTTTGCTTTCATTTATGTTGGGTTAGACCTAATAACAAAGGGCATGCACTTAGAAGTTCAATAAAACCAAGCGTACTTTACAACTGGCTTTTACTACCTTTGATCCAGAGAGCTGGGAGTAGGACTAGGGAAGCCAGAGGGCATCTGCACCATTATACCCATCCAGCTGTATTCTCAGCTAGACTGACTGCAGACCCCCTAAAGATAAGGAACAGCTTTTTCTCACTAGGGGACATAGAACATTTTCATCTGGTGTTCTCAGCATAGTCAGCACTCCACTGAGCAATCAGCACAGCTTGAGAGCTGGTCATTGCTAAGGTAAGTACTTCCTTTGACAAGAGCTTATCTGGGTGTAACTGTGATTACTACCAGGAGTACACAGCAGGCTCACTTCTCTGCTTCATCCCAGTCAATCAATCATACTTATGTGTTCACTCTTGCATCATCATGTAACATGTAAACATAAAATTGTTTATATTTTTAAGCCTAAGATCTTTCTATATTATTCCAGTGACCCTCTAAAAAGGAGCCTCGCATGAATATTAAGCCACTAAATCCCTCCTGGGAGCATGGAGGAGATTTCAAAGCACCTCTGGGTCATAAAGAGAAAGTCAACAGGCTTAGGAGAGAGGAAAGGTATGTCAAGTGGGGACAAAGGGATAGAGACATAAGAGTATCTGCAAGATCAGAGAATGGTGGCGAAAGAAGGGCATGTGGCTGAGGGTACCTGTGAGGTTGTAGGCTAGCTCACAAATGCCTTTGACTCTGGACTGAGAGCCAGTCAGTAAGAGAGGTACAGAGTCTGTGTCTAGGAATTCCCCCTTGAAGCCTTGGGGCCACAGCAAACCCTTACCTGGGCCCCTGATTGGCTGTTGCTGCTAGTTCACTGCAGATGAAAGAGAGGAACATGCCTCTGCCTTGACACTTTCAAGGCACTCCCTGCTTGGTTTTATCTCAGCAAAAGCTCAACAGAACTGACGGGGCCTTTGCAGCATCCGTGTGACCTCCTCAAGTGAGTACAACCTGGCCTAAATTGTTTGTTCCCTCTGCAGACTTTAGCACTATAGCGACAATCAGGAGACTTCGGGGATTTTCCTCAGTGTTAAAAACACTTCAGTTTTGCTTAGTGCCAGCACTTGCCAGGTCTCAAAGTCTAGAGCCATCCACAAACAAGTTCCGCTCAGATACCTGACATGAGCCCCTTGCCCCGCTTAAACTAACAAAAACACTCTTATCTCCCAGCCAAAGAAAATTTTTAAAAATCCCCACCATTTTCCAAATGCACCAACTTCCTATTTTTCCTGGCCTGCTGCCCCTCCTTCTTCATCGCCTCCTTTTGGTTTCCCAGCAGCAACCAACATCCCCTGCAACTTGAGCAGCAGGGCAGGCAGGTTCTACCCAGGTGTGCGAAGGACACAAAGCGTAGGAGGAGACGCTGTGGCGGTGCCTCCAAATTTTCCAAGAGCCAGAGGCATTTAGAGGGCTGGCCTGGGGAGTGAGCCTGCTCTAATAAACATTTCAAACCTTGGCTGGAGTCACTGCAAGTCACATGTGTTCAGTGCTTCAGGATTTACAAAGCTATTTTCATATCTATTACCTCTGTTCATTCTCACGACAATCCCATGAGGCAGGATCTGATTTTTTTGCTTTAAAAATGAGGAAACCAAAACTCAGAATTTAGATGGCTTTCCCCAGATCAGCCGGCAGAGTCTGGAATGGAATTTACTACTTCTGACTAAATCCTGTGGGCCTGTCCCTATATCTGGAAGCACAGAAAGAAAAACATGGCTTTGGGAATCCTTAGGAGATGTATGTGAGTGAGTGCACACACATATACAACACACTCACACACAAACTATCATAATGCCTATTCCACTTTAAACTCATATGAATGAACCAAATCACTTAGCACAGTGCCTGACACCATACAATGCCTCACCTGGGAAGGACACCACTTTAGTATCAGGTAGATTGGGATTCTAGGTACCAAGTGAAGATGCAAAGGCAATATTGAGGCAAAGAGGCATCTTGAAGTGAGCAGGGGAGAGGTCCAAACTGAAAAGGGGCAGAGCTGATGGGCAATTCTAAGAAGGCAGTGTTATGGTAGCACCTGGCCTGGAAAAGGAAGAGCTAGGTGATTTGTCTCCATCCACTAAGTTTAATGGGGGCCCTTCCATCGGGGTATGGTTCTATCTGGTCCCCTCTTACTGCACATCATCCTGAAGATGTCTGCTCTGTCCAGCTTACAGCTCTTGGAGCAAATGAGTATGTGTGATGGAGCTCTTAGGTAAGAGGAAAGACTGGTATGAAGAGAAAGGACACTACAACTCTTGATAAACCCTTCAGATTGCCTTTGTATTATGGTCTGTCCTATGTTCTTACTGAAGTTTTGGAAGCAATCAAGTGAGTGGGAAACTAAACAATTAATTTTTTAAAATAGCCAATTTAGAGCAAAGTAGAATAGAAATGAGTCTCACCTTGCTAGGTAACTAGGAAATTCATTACTATTTTTTTCATCTTCATTTTAAGAAAATATGCCTCTGCAGGTTGCTTGGATAATGAGATATCACGGAGGCATTTTCACCTGAGGCAAAGGTTTCTTATCAGATGCCAGGACCCAGCAGGGCATAGCCTCTGAGAATTTCACCTGGTGAGCAGGTGTGCAATTCATCTGGCATGGCCTAGACATATACTGGAAATGAAGGAGAAGTGCTGCTGCTTATGTGAAACTGTTAGGGCATCCCAACCAGTGAGTGGAGCCCAGGACAAATGGGGGCTCAAATCTGACACAGGCAGAAGTTTCTCCTTGAGTTCTGGGTCTAAGGCGGAAGAAGAGAACAGGGTTCTGGGCAGTTTACTATAAAAGAGTTTTAGGTATAAAGTCCAAGGTCTTATATGAGAAGGGGGAAGGCACTTTCTTATCAAGGGTATCTCAATGCCCAAAACATAGGGCTGATACTGGCTGTAAATCACCTACCTCCATTTGGATTGGACCAGATGATGGGAAGTGAGGTGAGTTTTGTGTGGAGGAATTAAGTGATCCTCAGCTATGGAAGGAGAAGCAATTATGGAGGCTGGAATCCAGGTAGGATCTGACATTATTGGATGATCTCATAGTTTCTACTGAGCTAAAACTCATTTGTAAAAGTAGGTTAGTGCTGATTTATTTTTCTTCCCAGAATTAAAATTCTCCCATGGAAGCACAGAAGATGGAATTATATAGACACTGGGACAACTGCCTCTCACAGTCTCCTTCCCTGAGGCCACCTAAGAGAAATGGAGGCGCTGATAACAATACCTTCCATTGCACCAGACACGATTAGATGAAAGTCTAAACACCATTAGACTGAGAAGAGAAACTCAGGCACTTTAACTCTAAGATAGTCAGGAGACCAAAGTGTGGTAGAAAATGGACTGGCTTCAGATTACCCAGTTTTGAATCCCAGTCTTACACCTGACTCATGGGCCAGGAGAGGTAATAGAATGATGTCAGTCTCTGTTTTGGCTGGGATTCCAAGACAATAGGTGCTTATCACTTCCACATTCCAAAATGAAATACTAGACAGCCTATGTAGGGTTTGAGGAAAGAAGATTCAGAGACAAAAGCATTTAAGAAAGAAAAGAAGTTTATCTTTAAAGAAATTCAAGAGAGTCAGACTTCAGAAGGACTGGCAGGCAAAAATAGAAAATGAAACAAAACCCATAATAAATAGTAAAGAAAAAAACCCTCAGTACTAGATTACCTAGTTTACATTAGCCTGCCATGGTAGAAAAGCAGTGACTTTCTCACATGATTATCACTTCCTCAAAGTCATAACATATGGTCAGATGTCAGCATTGCAAAAGTCAGGGTAGACTTCTTGGCAGAATCAGGTAAAAGTCAAATGGTGGCCCCCACCCACATGGGGAGAGGAAGGGATTACAGAGGCTGGAAGCCTATCCTTGCTGGAGAAGGTCAAGGCTTTGTTTATTTAGGGAACCAGAACCAGACATTGTGAGTTTAATATTTTTGTCTTACCTCCCAGTTCAATCTGGTTTGGATCCACCACCCACATTGTGAAAAAATGAGGTACTTGTTACTTAAAACACAGAAGGGCAAAGTGTCAATTTTGTTTTCAAAGGAGGTGGCTGAAACTTTGTTACTATTTGCAAACCTAAGAGTTGAAGTCAGAGAGCTGGAAGAAATTTGGAGATTAGATTATCTATTTAGAGAACTGCCAGTGTGCTATGAATCCCTGCCCTCACTCCAAAGAGGAAGATATTTGTCTGTGGTGTGTGGTGTGGTGTGGTGTGGTGTGGTGTGGTGTGGTGTGGTGTGGTATGGTGTGGTGTGGTGTGGTGTGGTGTGGTGTGGTGTAGAGTGTAATGTGATATGATGTGTGTGTGTGTGTGTGTGTGTGAGAGAGAGAGAGAGAGAGAGAGAGAGAGAGAATTGTGTGGTGTTTTCTTTCCCCCTCAAGCCTCATCAGGGGCATGGAAGGCTTGCTCAGAGGGTTTTATTTGTGGTGGAAAACAGCCTGGAGCAGCAGAGTGGGCCACATTACACTGGTGGAGGTCTAAAGATATATTGGTGTTTGTTCGGGACCACATGAGGACCCTGACAGAAAGAGCTTGCTTGGCAGCCTTGAGGTACCACCCCCGGGAGTCAACTTTGGAAGAATGAGAGCTGAAATGCACTGAGAGACAGAAGGGCAGAGTGGGGAGCTACTAAGTGATGGGCCGAAGGTTCATATTCACTCCCAACAAGGGAATGCAAAAAAAAAAAAAGAAAAGAAAAAGAAAGAATTTTCAGCATCTCCAAGAATTCTACAAAAGAGAAAATCATTCTTAAACACTTTCAGGTCAGAGAAAACTAAAATGAGATAAATGTGTTCAGACAAAAAAAAAAAAGGAAGGGAGTCAAATAAGACCTTTCCTTCCTCTCTTCACGGCAACTCTTAAAAATTTAATATGCCTCGGTTTATCTTTTATAATGGGTATCCAGTAGATGTTGAATTAGAAAGTTGAGGCTATGACTTTATAGGTTTGACTCCCAGGGCAAAACATGAAGACAATTTTTCATTAGATTAAGAAGTGATTTTGGGAAGACAAGAATTCCTAGGGGAAAGAGAAAGCTGCCAAAAAATTGCTAAAAAGAGCACAAAAGCTTTGATGTTGGTAGAATGATAACTTTTTCTAAGTGGTGGAGTCTCTAAAATCAATACTTGCTATAATTAAACAGTATGGTTTACATTTTCCCTCCTAAGCTTTGCTTTTTTTCACTTGGCAATATATACTGAATTTTTAAATTTAAAATAAAGAGCTAAGAAAGCGGTTTTTTAATGATGAAGAAATCTGAATATGTTTATGAGACAAGGGGAAGAAGCCAGTGAAGAAAGCAAAAAACAAAATGTGTCCTTTAAAACTATAATTATGAAGACTATAACAGCATGAAAATATATACCACTATATGAAGTGCACAACTGTAATTTTGAAAATAGACAAAGATGGAAGGAAATATGAAAAGACTCTGTTGTGGGAAAGTAATAGGTAGAATTGTGGCAGATACCTCCTCTTGGTTTTGAACTTTCAGAAATGTTAGCATAGTCTTCAAATTAAAATAATTTCAGTAACTTATTTTTGATAAAACAGTACAGATAAAGGTATATTATTTACAATTGGAGACCCAAAACTTCTGATCCCTTTTCTTAAGCTTTCCTACTGGGCATCATTTTCACTATTGCTCTCTTAATTCTTAAAATTTTTACTAGGACTCCTGGTGCTTTTATCATATCTCTCCCTGGTGTCACACTTAAAATTTTTTCCCATTCAGGTTAACCCATCTCTTTAAGAACTATTTTTATTTTAATTAGTAGACATCTTCTTTCACTCTTTTTAGCATTTTGACAATTTGTGATTAAGCCCCTGAAGTCCCTATTTTATCACAAATCCCCACTTTGCTCTGGGTCCACACTGTTAATGCTGACTGCACAACTATGTCTTCTGAATTCTTTGAAACATTTGTAGTTAAAGATACTATTTATAAAATACTAAAAAGCAGTGGAACTGTAATGGGATTATCAAGATAATTAGCAAAAAATCAATAGCAACAGTAACCCCATTTCTTTGGACAAGCAGAAAGATAGTTTGGTTGAGAAATGTGATTCAAGTAGTGTGTTATCAAGACCTGGAAAATATCTTTTCTGTTAAAACACACGTCCATTAATCTCTAGTGGAAATGTAAATATCTTATCAGGAGACTAGGTTCTGCTCATAGTCTATCAGACATTTCATTGATGTCTTTCTTTACCTTTTATAATGTAGCCTCAGATGTCCTACTATTATTATCAGACCTAAAAGAGAAAAACCAAACAACGTGTGAAATAAATTTAAAATATCAGTGTTTTGTACATGATCTGTGTGTATAACAAACCATCCAAATTCACATCTTTCCATAGTTGTAGAAATAAATAATTAAAACTCTTTCTCTTACAATGGTTTTCACCCTTGAGCTTAAGAAATGTCTCTACCTACTTTATTCCACCCAGTTCTCACAGTACATTGAGAGTATTATTATTGTCCTTTTTAATAGGTAACTAGACTGAGGCTCAGAGAGATAAATGGCTTTATGGTGAAGAGAAAAGGCCCCTTGAATTCTGACTGGGATTCTCCACGTCACCACACTTGGTATAGGTAGATATTATCATGGCAATAACATGGAGGCTATAAACAGTAAAAGAATCAATGCAGGTCTAAATCTAAAGTATTTTTTCAGATTCTGCACTGCAACTTTCATATAGGTTCTTTCCACCTACTAATGATAGAAATATTTCAAAAGTGAACCATGATCTTGTCAGAGCTTTGGTGTCTCTGGACCTTTTGCCTTTGATCCAGTCAACTCACCTGATTGACCCCACCCTCCTTTATGATCCTCACACCAATTTCGGTTTGACCTCTGGCTCTCTCTAAAACTCACCCCCATTCTCTGATTCCTTCTGCCTCCAGAGGTGTCCATAGCTCCTCTGGACTTCCACAGCCTAGCTCTGGAATTTCTGGCTGTGGCCCCTACAGGGGCTTCAGAGGGGAGGCCAGCAACAAATTTTTTGGCCTTCCTGGTCCTGAGTAGACAATCTATATCTCTCTCATTGTCTCTGAAATGTGACAAGCCAAAGTCTAAACCACCCTTACAATGACAATCATAGAGAATTAAGAAAGGATTCTTGGACCTTGTCCTATGCACTTGAGCTGGTGGGATTCAAAAGTTCCAGTGTACACAGAGTGTCCTTGAGCATGGGGTTTCTGGGAGATGAGGCACTTGGAGTATTTGGTGAGCAAAATTTAAAATGCAAGCACATGTGCCATGACTGTGTCTCATGCTTTCTGACTTGAACATGAACCACCCTGTCTTATATATTTTCCTTCCTCAGTGAGACTTCCTAAATCCTGCTTCCAGCTCCATGATTATTCTCTTGTCATTTGACATGCAGAAAAACAGGAAAAAATAACTTCTTTTTATAAAGCAAACTACCTAGAGGTAATTTTTTTCAATCTTTTTTGTAAGTTGAAGGCACCAAGGTCCATCAATGCATAGCATACATTTACTGAGCATCAATGAAAAGATAAGTGGTGTGCTTAATGGAAAGAAGTATGCAACATGCTCCCTACCCTCCAGTCTTGAGGTGATAGGACACAGGCATGTGGGACTCTTATCACATTCTTATATTGCAATTCAAGGCAGAAGATGCTGGTACAGATTCTCAGACCCAGCATGTTTCCTGGCCAAAGCTGCAGGATCTGCACCAGCAGAATCACCCTTGCTCCTAGTTTCTGGGCCCTATCTTAATCTGATACAAAAGGATTTAACTAGACCAGCCACACATTATGTAGTTCAGCATCAAGTCCCCCTAGCAGTTAATTTAGCCCCAGGTTTAATAACTGTGTTACAGCTAGTGTCAACCAGTTCCCTTTTGGAACACCCCAAATCTTGCTCAGGTTTCATTTCTTGTATATTTACTTCCCATTCAACTCTGAGGCCTAGAAATGTCTTTTATCCCCAGACTCCTAGTCATGCCACCCAGTTGTCCTTCTGACCTCCCAAACCCAGATTCCCAGTCAACATATCTGCCTATAGCTGAATGATGCATCTTGAGGTGTTCTTGTGGAAAAGCAAGAGCAACAAAATGATAAGATAGAGCAGCCATTGAGACCCAAGGTTCTCATGTCATCCATGTGAGCATCATAAACTTGCTTAATTGATACCTGCAGCAGCTGCATGTCTTTGCCCTCAAAGTCATAATACTCCATTGAAAACAAAGCCAGACACTGGCTTATGTAACCCAATCCTAGGTTTTCACCTCAGCCACCTGCTTCTCTAGACACTGCCAGCTCAGAACAAAGTTCAACCTGGTTATAATTCCAACAAGCAGCTGCATTTCTGATAAATAATTAGTTATCAAATTAACTATGACCTTGGCACCTGCCAGGCCAAACCAATTCACAAGATTTTTAGGGAATACATGTTTTAAGCTTTTATTTTGTTACCCATGTTATTTTTGAAATCACATGATTTTCAACAATTGTCTTTAGATATCATAAATTCTTTTGTTTAGCAGTATTCCTGCATATAGAATGTATATAAGTGTATTGGGTTTAGGGTAACTCAGTAATCCCATATTTAAACATGGTGAATTCATAGTTTAAACTCAGTCAGTTCAAGATTTTCCACCTTTCTCTACCTTTCATCTTTCTCTCCAATGGGGAAGTGTTTGCACCAAGAGCCAGTATCAGGGAGTCTGGCTCTGCTGAGCAGTGGCTTGGTGTCCCTCATCTGGTCCCCTCATATTTATGAACTGGCCTCACTGCAGTTGGTCATACTTCACCACAGCTTCTGGCCACTGAGCCCCCTCACTCTGCTTCTTCCTGGTTCTGATACCAAGCCTTCCTGGGTGGACCAGCTGATTCTCAGCCACTTCTGAGCCCCTCTTTGGGTGCCATTGGGCATTCTATGATGGTTTCTTGTGCCTCCCAAGGCATGTTACACATAGTGAGCTTTCCCCAACTTCACAGGCTGGCACACCTCCCTCAACCGCTGTAGTCCTCCCACGCAGGCCCCAAAATCAGGCATTTATTTATTTACACTTAGTGGATTATCAATGTTGCCAGAGATGTAAAAAGAATGGATCTATATCTAAAGATACGTGGATATAGACATGGCTTCATTGCTTTCCTAAACAGTTTGAAATAATCTGACTTGAAATAATCTGACTACACATTCATTCATCAGGAAATATTTATTGAGTGCCCACTATGTACCAAATAATATTCTAGGTACTGAAGATACAGTAATTATAAAGACAAGACATGAATCCTAATCTTGGGGAAATTAGATTCTAGTGTATCAGGACAGACAATAAATAGGATTTTGTTTCACAGTGAAACCTGAGCTTATTTTGATTCTTATATCCAAACAACTCGTGAAATACTAAACTTCACCCCAAACAGGATATTCCTGAAAATTTGTAAGTTCTGAGCAATTCTCACGATATAAAAGTTACAAATTCCCATGATTTTGCTGTGGGTTGTTTATCAGGGTGTTAAAAAGTATAGAAATGACCCCTGCGAAGACAACATAAATAGCTATTTATTACCGAGTACTTATTATGTTCCAGGCATCATGCCAGGGTCTTCGCATGTATTATCTCTAATTCTTAGTGCAAACCTAAATTAGGTAGGTATTATTGTTATTATTATTAGCCCCACTTTGCAAGTGAGAAAACTGAGGCTGAAATAATTCAATTACCTGAAGTCACACAGGTAAGTGGATGAGCCTATTAAGGACTCAAATGGTCTGAATCACTCTACCTCCCTACAAATAGTAGAGAAATCCATAAAAAGAAAAGCAAGTCATAAGTAGGAATTCTTGGAGTGTTCTTTTAAACAAAATAATTTCCTTTACTTTGAAGAGTAATTAGGGAGGAGGTTGGCTTGGGGAAGAGAGGTTAAAATAGAGAAAGTTTGTTAAAGCTAAAATTTGTGAAAACAATTGAGGTCCAAGCAGAAATGATAAAACATCTTGTAAAACATAACGTAGGAAGTCATGAAAATAGAATCCACTTTACAAATATTCAGTTCCCATATAATTTTGGGGGGACAGGTCTTGAGGAGGCAGGGGAGGAGACAGGGAAGCAGATCTGGTACAACCATTCTGTGGGCTTAGGTCCTCATGTAGGCCTTACCCCCAACCTTCTTCCTCATTAGGCTCTCTTCCTTTGTTCTTCATATTCAGAAACTAAATGTGCCCTCTCCAGCCCCTAGTAAGCCAGCTTCCCACAAGATGGTCTTGTATCCTTGGTCTTGGCCTGGGACCCAGGCTTCCAGGCACTTGCAGGTCACGCCAGGCCATTCCGTCAGTCCAGGTCTCCCCATGCTCTGAGCAGACCCAGACCTCTGAGTAAACCTCTATAAAAATCAAAGTCTCAACCTATTTTACCTTCCCTTATGGTGCCCTCAATATGTGCAGAAAGGAAGCACCTGTGAACTGATTTAAACCCCATCAGGGTGCTGTGTTCCCACTCAGAGATCCAGGGGGCGAGAAGCAGAAGGTAAGAGCAGCAAATCAGCCCATCCCTTCAGGAAGTTATTGAAAGTCAGATCTAATCATCCTTCTTCATCTTCACATCTGCCTCTGTTGGACTTCTTCCACTATGTCTTACCTTGTAGACATGCCTTCTCTTCCATAAGAATCTAAGTTCCCTAAAGACAGCACAGAGTTAAATGCTCCATAAACTTTCTCTAATGTTACATAAACATTCTCTCCTCTTTAGAAGAAGAGGAACCCAACAGTGGCCTGTTATAAAAAGAAAATTCAGTACAGAATGTAAAGTACTTTGTGGTAAACAGAGAGTATCAGAAAACTTCCCCTTCTCTTCTCCCTCTACCCTCTCTTATTTTTCTCACCTTTCCCTTTCTGTACCTGTATTCATTGGAACAAAAATGACATTGTGACTATGACCACATTATGGTGAATGGAAACACAAAGAATAGAACTGATTAAGCTGTTTGAAGTTTTCTATCATGTGATTTACATGGAAACAGAAACCACATCAGATGTTTTATTCATGGCTCTTAAAGTTCTTATTCTGTTTCTGCTCATTAGTTCTGTTACTAATTATTGTTATTTTTTCCCTTTCAAAGAATGTACCTATTTTTTATTTTATTTTTTAAAGTGTCCTTACAGTATCTTTCATCAGAAAAGTTTTCTGAAAGATGGACATATATTTGATTCCTGGTAGTGTTATAGTACTAATACCTAAGGATGCTCTGTATTAGGATTTTTTCTTTAAACCTTGATTTGTGAAGAATTTGCTTTTTCTGGCTAGTGTGTGAAAAAAAAAAGTTACAAGACAGGGACATTTGTTTCCAAATCCTCTCTCCTTTACTATTCTACTGTTCTTCACTTCCCCAACCTGCCTGTCCTGGCCTGCAGCAGACATCTCAGCCCTCATGTTTGGTGTCTTCTACAAAGAGGAACTAGTATTAGGAGCTTGACCTCTCATGCCAGCCTGCTTTGAGGAGGGGTACGGCCTAGGATACCTCAAAGGGGCAAGTTGTCTCTTATCTCTAAATTATACCCCTCCATAGATGAAAACCTGTCCCTCACCTGGTTCTATATAAAAACTTGGAATAGGCTATTACTTCACATATTAATTGACTTAATCCTCATGGGAATTAAGTGTTCTCTGAAGTAAATGATATGACATTCTATTTCAAAATAAGAAAACTGAGGCACAGATCAAAAAGAAAATCTCTGAAGGTCACATGGCTCATAAGTAGAATAGACACAATTGGATTCCAAATCCATGCTCTTAACCATAACCTTGTACTACCTGGGTTCTAGGCTCAGCTCTGCAATTGCCTCACTTGAAAATCTAGGCTTTGATTTCTGAGCCCTACTTTTCTCTCCATGCAAATAGCTTGTTTTCTCTTACAGATAGACATAGGATTGTTGTGCAAATAAAATAAATCTATGAATGTAAAGTCCTCTGCATGGCACCTTAATAGAAAACACACAATAAATGTTAGTTATCAACAACGTCATCATCATTACTGTTATTAAGTGCCAAATCCTTACAAATCCATGTTGCCAGCCTTGTCTGCCTTTGACCCTTTCCTTTGTCTGTTTCTTGCTCTAAGGTAGGCCTCTGACAGCTCACAGTTGCCTCCACTTTAGTTTCAGGAGATTATGGACAGACCTTCATCTCCTTTGATCTTGCAATTAATTTTGTAATGTAAACAGAGCTGAAGCTTATCAGAGTTGTCCAAGGGTGATTCTTTCAGGTTCTAAGGCAGATCTCTGTAAAATTAAGTACAGTGTTTTTATTTTTCTAACTCTAAACTCAACTTTTAAAAAATATTATGAATAAAAAAAAGCATGACCTAATCCCACCATCCCAACACAGCAATGATATTCGTGTTACACATTACTTACCAGGCTCTATCTCTGTAAAGACTGACTTTCTCTGAATTCACTGCCTGCTTGGAGTATCTGATGGATTCTAGAACAGCCATGGAATAAATACAGAATGACTCTAATTTAACCTGGGAGAAGAAAAATATAATCAAATGAGAACAGATAATGAGTCAAGCAAGTGTCCCATTAGACAAATTAGTCTTTCTGAGCTGTAATTTCTTTAAAAAAAATTTTAATTAATTAGATTTTACAAATGAAAATTGTACATATTTAAGGTGTACAATGTGATGTTTCGATATATGTATATATCGTGAAATGATTACCATAATCAAACTAATATATCTATTGATTCCCATAGTTACTCTTTTGTGTGTGTGTGGTAAGAACACTTGAAATCTACCTTCTTAGCAAATTCTGAGTATATGTTATTATTAACTACAGTCACCATGTTGCACATTAGGTTTCTAGGACATATTCATCTTACAACTAAAAGGTTATACCCTTTAATCAATATCTCTGAGCCATTAGTTTTTAATCTAAACTTCATTATATCCAAATTCTCTACTATGAACTGTTAAAATTATGAAGACATACAATCCAGTCATATATTTATTAATTTATTTAGGAAATTAAAACTGAAAGTAAAATATGAATTTTAATTTTGTTTCTTTCTCCTCCCCATATCATTGACCATATCAAGTCTGTTATTTTTTTACTTTTCTTTTTTAATTAAGAGAGTTTTGAAAACATGGACTTTCTATAATAAAATTTACATAGTTCGGTAGAAATTTGTGACTGTCTACTGTCAGGCGAGGGACTGACACCCAGAATATCCTCTTATGACATATGGGTGAGAAAAAGAATGGGGAAAGGAAGGTTAGTGATAATAAAACTCTAATCTGCCTTGTGTGTTCCCCTATTTCTCCCCAACGACTTGAAGCTCATAAGTGGTTTATTAATTTAAAAGAGGAACGTAATAACTTTACAATGGAAAAGACTGATAAACACCACAACTTTAATCAAGTAATCAAAGTTAACATCACTAGTAATGAGACAAGTTGACCTGTGTGACTCTAATATGATGCATTAGGAAGACACATTATTTCTGTGGTATTTCTGTCAGAAATGCATAACCTGACTCTAACTACGAAGGAATATCAGACAAATCTAAACTGGGGAATAATATGATATAAAAAAATAACTTGAACTTATAAATAATGTCAAGATTGTGAAAACTTGAGATTAAAGAGACGTGCCAATTGAATACAATTTGTGATCTAGGAGTTTCTTTTCCAAAAAATAAAATAATAATAATACTAACCCAAAACACTGGATAATTAGAAAAGATAGGGTCTGTAGATTATCTAATAGTATTGACTAAATATTAATTCCTCAATTTTTATAAGGGAATTATAAAAGGGAATGTCTTTATTTTTAGGAAATACACACTGGAGTATTTAAGAATAAAAGGGATATACATCTGCAACTTATTTCCGAATCTTTCAGGAAAAAAGAATAAATAGATAGATGATAGAGAGATTAAAAGATAGATAGAAGGATAGATATAAATAACAATAATGATATAAACAAATACAGTAAAATGTTAATGTTTGAAGAATATGGGTGAAGGGCATATGGGAATTCTTTTAACTGTTTTAGCAATTGTTCTGTAAACATTGAATTAAGTAAAAGTAAACAATTTGATCATGGTGAAGAGAGCAGTGCAAAGCAGATTGTCTGAAGGAGGAAGATATGTTGGCTCTGCTGTAGGTGACCGGAAGAAGGGAGAGATAAAAATTCGGATACTGAATGGGCGGTACAGACAAATGAAGCACCATCTCCTGACAGACAGACAGGAGTTCTTTTTAAAATCAAGAACTGTTACCAATCTGGAAAATAAATCCTATTATTTTTTTTAAATAAAATAAAATAGGCATTTTCCCTGTCAGGATAAAGACCAGTGTCTGGCCACATAGGGATATTTTATCAAGGTCTTGATGTCCACAAATAATGAAAAACTCATCAAAATGGTTGAGTTTTAGAAGCACATTTGGTGGAATAGAAAGATGTAATTCTTTGTTTTTGTGTCATTTACTGCAGTCACTCAGACATATTCTCAGTAGACTGCCATTTGTGCAGACTTAAGATGAGAACCACAGATGCACATAAAGCCATTCAGCAAAATTATATTCATCAGCATGTGCTAAAGAGAAGTTGTTCAATTTACATTTGAAAATGAAAGGGTGCCTACCCCTGTTACTACGAATCTTGCTATGACTAAATGCAATTATCTCATTTAGCCTTTGCCATCTTCATACCCACTATTTTAGAAAAGACAACTGAGGTTCAAAGAAGTTAAGCATTTGCCCCAAGATCACACAACTACCTGGTAGCAGAGCCTACACTTGAAGCTAGATCTTTCTGTTCTAATACTTCACATCATTTTCCCTTTCTTACTTTCTAACAGCAAGAAACATCTACCTCAGTAAACACTGATCTCACACTCAGTCACAGAGATAGGCCCCAAAACTCAAAGACTAATACTCTTTCTCTTTCAGGGAGTGGCTCATGATTGGGATTGCAACCCAATTTGGGCCAATAAAATATAGTAGTCCTCCCTTACCCTCAGGGAGATAAGTTCTGAGATAACCCCCCACCCCCAGTGGATGCCTGAAACTGCAAGTAGTACTGAATCCTCTATATACTATGTTTTTCCCCATACATACATACATTTTTACTTAAAGAAAGCACTTTACAGCTTCTTTTATGCATATCCGAATTGTCACCATCTCTATTCTGGCACTTTGGGGCCATTATTAAATAAAATAAGGGTTTCTTGAATGCAAGCATTGCAATACTGTGACAGTGGATCTGGTAATCAAGACAGCTACAAGGTGTCTAACAGGTGGGTGTATATACAACATACAGATGCTAAACAAAGGGATGATTCATGTCCTGGATGGAGCAAAACAGTGAGAGATGCTATCATGCTCGCTGCTCAGAAAAGTGTGCAATTTAAAATATATTAATTTTTTATTTCTGGAATTTTCCATTTAATATTTTTAGACCATGGTTGACCGCAGGTAGCTAAAACCACAGAAAGCGAAACCATGGAAAGCAAAACTGCAGATAAGTGAGGGCAACTATATATAGAGAAATTTTCTGGGGCCTTCTGGGGACATCTCAGTCTTCCCTGAGAAACAAGGCCTTCCCTCCAGCCTGACCTCTAATGAAAAATCAGAGGATAGTCATAGCTGTTCATGGCCAACATCCTAGAACTATAAGTGAGACCTACCTCAGGATAGAATGATGCTGTGAATGGTAGAGTAGAGATAATGAACAAGGTGTAGATCAGGAACATGGATTCTTCACTGCTTCTACCCATATACATTCTGGACACTGTTTTGTTTTTCCAAAAACACTGCTCCTACAGTTATTGCTGGTTTCCTTTCTCTTCACTGTCAATCTCTCCCTCTATTCTGAATATTCCAAATGTATTGGATTATTTCATGTTAAAACAAAACAAAAAAAATCTCCTTTGACTCAGTATTCTCTTCCAGCTATAGCCCTTTTTCTCCCCTCCCCTCTTCCAAAACTTTCTGTCTGTACTTTTTTTTCTTACCTTCTATTCATGTTTTAACCCATTTTGGTTCAGTGCTTGTTGTCACTATGCTCTTAGAACTGCTCTAGTCAAATTCACTGGTAACTGTTATCTTGCCAATGCCAATGGACACTTCTCTGTTCCCATTTTTTTTTTTTTTTAGGCAAGGCAACGCTTGGTCGACCTCACAGATTGCAAGGACCTTGTCAGCTTACAATCCCTTATATTTTAATTTTTTATGCCTATAGCTCCTGGTCTTCCTAGGTGGTCTCCCATCCAAGTACTAACCAGGCCCGACCCTACTTAGCTTCCACCATCAGATGGGATTGGGCTTGTTCAGGGTAGCATGGCCGTAGCCTGTTCTTGTTTTCTTGAGTTCTCTGCAGGATTTAAATGGGTTGAACATTCCCCCTTCTTGAAATACTTTTCTATCCTGGCTTCCATGTCCCCATACTTCTCTTGTCTTTCCTTTACTCACTGGCTGCTTCTTCTTTCTTTTACACTGACTTCTCCTGTATTGATTTTCTAAATGTTGGTTTGTCTTAAACCTTGGTTGTAGATCCTATTCTTGTCTATTGATTCCATCTCTTCCTATATTTATTCAACACTCAAAACTTTTGAGTGTTTACTATATGCCAGAACCTGTTCTAGGCACTAGAAATAGGGTAATGAAGAAACAAATTGCTGCCTTTATAAAATATATATTCTAGTGGAGAAGATAAACAAATAAGCAAAACAAAACAAAATAAGTGCATAATATAATGACAGGTAATAATCAGTGCTATGAAGAATAAAGCAGTGATAGTGATGATGATGCTTTTTTTTTTTTTTTTTAAGATAGGATGGCCAGGGGAGGATGCTCTCAGGAGGAGGTGATATTTACATCTGACAAAAGTGGAATGTGAGAGAGAAAAGTTAAGAATAATTTCAGATTCTTGTTTCACATGCAAGGAAGAAAGTGGCAAGTGGTGGAAAAAAGAATTGGAGTCTATATTTTCCCACCCATTGTGCTTTCTACCACACCATAGATGCCTATAGTCAAGGCAAACTCTCTTGGGTATACTTGGTTTCCAGTGGACTCAGGTCTATTTATTGAATCAACAAATGAAAATAAATAGGACTAAGAAACACTCTCTTAGAACCCAGTGTTCAAAAAACAGACAGTTTACATTTCAGCTCATCTGGGAAATCCTATTAATTACTAGGCAAAGCCATTAATTTCTAGGTCACTTTGATAGTTAGGTGGAAATAAAGCCTTACACAAAAAATTAACTTGTCTACAGAGGCAAGAAAGACTTCTCTTCTGAAATAACAAGATTTCCCAGGGGTCCTTCCGGAGAAGGAAGAGGGGGATGCTAGGAAAATCTATTCCCTACATGACCAGCCATCCACTCAGTTTCCCTATTCCTCCGCAATATTTAAAGACTTCACTTTCAAAAGAAGCTTGTTCTTTCGTAATGGGAAAGCAATTCTTTTCCCACTAAGATATCGTTTTTATAGCTCTCTCACTCTGATGCGTGTGTGTGCCCAAATGAGGATATGAACCTAAGCCATATCAAATATGTAAAGCTGTATATATGAATCTTAGTGTTGGGGCATGATTCTGAAAGAATAACTTTCCTTTCTAAACTCACAAACCATTTGGCATAAATATAAAGCAAGGAAGAATATCAACGCAATTGAGTGTAGATCATTTCTCTTCCAACCATAAGCCAACCTTTTTTGCCTTTGACTGTAAAAAAGGTCTGGAAAAGGGGTTTGGATGCTGTGAATGGTGGGAGTCGTCATTTTTTCCTTTTCTACCAATAAGCAATGAGAAAACAGACAGTTTTTGAACTAAAATGTCAATAAATCAAGATCATGCATAGAAAAATGAATAAATAATATTTATTTGTACAAATGGGCTGTCAAGTGTCCGAGAGTCCACAGCGGGCAGAAAGCGCCCCGGGGGCAGGGCCGGTGCGCCCTCAGAGCAGCAGGAGGGAGCCCAGCAGCACCTCGCCCTGGCCCAGCAGGCGGCCCCGCTCCAGGCCGCGACCCTTGTTCTCCGCCTTGACGCGCACGGCCAGGCGGCGCACCTTGTCTTCCGAGAGCCCGTCCAACCACAAGTCCTGGTCGAACACGGCCTTGCGGCTCCGCCGAACCACCGCGCTGCGCTGCTGGCGCGCTTTGCCCGGCGGCTGCAGGACGAAGCTGACTCGGCAGCCGACGGCGCGGGGCTCGGCTTCTCCTCCGGCCTGGCTCTCGGGGCGCAGTAGCCGGATGCGGAGGCGCCCGCTGGCCCGACTGTACTCGACGGCCAGGCGCAGGGCGCCGCCGGCGCGGCCCAAAGTCACGGTGCCCTCGGCCTCCAGGAGGTCGGGCCGCGGGCCGGGGGGCGCTTGAGCGGACGCGGAGGGGGCCCGGGCTGGGGATCCCAAGCCGGCGCCGCGCTCCTCGTCCTCGTCCCCGCTGGACAAGGAGCGCGCGCGGGCCAGGCCGCGACTCCTCCGAGCCCGCAACGCGCGGCTCAGCAGCCCTTCGGGGGCGCGCAGGAGGCGGGATCCGGGGGAACGCCGGGCGAGAGTGTTCCGCGGCGGGCAGAGGCCAGCGGGGAC
>PVKZ01004949.1:0-65364 GCA_004027375.1 Macroglossus sobrinus | reverse complement strand
AGGACATCTCCAGGACACGGCCACCCCGCTCCTGTCCAGCTCGGGGAAGACGAGCCGGCTACCGGGAGCTCCGAGGCTGTGAGGACCAGGCTGTGCTCACGGGGACGCCTGCGCACGCACAAGCAGGTGTCTGTGTCACCTGCTGACTTGGGGAAGGGCAGGGAGACCAGCGCAGGGCCCGTGGGGGCAGGGGGCGGGGAGCGTGCCACCCCGTTTTGAAGGACTTGTTTAAACCCCAGCATCTGTGGAGAACAGTAGCTTTCTGCTGTCAGCAGCATAAGGTGACAGCAGAAAGCCTTGGGGCTCAAAAGCCTGGGGGCAGGGTGGAGGGGGCACCTTCTGACATCAGCCTCAGTGTTCCCCCCTGTAGAATTGTGACAGCATTTTCCCCTTGGGAGAATCAAGGGGAGGAGCTGGTAAGGGCCCAGGACTCTGTCCCAGGGGGTGAGGGCTGGAGCTGGCAGGTACAGGGCTGCCTTACCCGTCCCTTCCTCCCCGTCCCCCCCAAACCGGGGCTGAGGGCAGCCAGGACACAGGGCTTCACGGTGAGGGGGGCGTGCTGAGCTGCAGGTTGCATTGGTAGAGAAAGGAAACGGCATTTTCTTTCCTCCTCCTTTTATTCATCCGCTCATGCATGTAGTTTCCAATAATACGGTTCTTTGTGTGCGTGTGTGCAGCATTGCTTTTAAAAAAATAGGGAGAAAAGGTTTTATAACAAATGTGTGTGTCCTGGCTTATTATTTAGTTTTGCCGAGTTTCGAGCTCTGTAGTAATGGTGTCATGTGGTACGTAACCTTCTAGAACTTTTTTCCTTATATATCATTTTGTCTTCAGACAAAATCTATGTTATGACATGCAACTGGTTTTTAAATAGAGCTCTTATAGGCAGCCAGCTTGCTAAACTGTCCTATAATTAAAAAAAAAAATCTCTTTGGATACTTTTGGGTTTTATATATAGAAAATTATATATCATCTGCAGATAATAACTGTCTCGTTTCTTCTTTTGTAATCCTTAGGCCTCAAACTTATTTTTCCTGTTATTCCATTCCCTAGAATGACAGTAAATTTTGAGGAAAATCAGTGATTGTGATATATTTGCCTTGTTCCTGATCTTCAAGGGAATGCTTGGAACATGTTTATAGTTTGTTTGTTTATATTCTCTACCAGATTAGGGCAGTCTTATGCTAATATTCATTTACTGAAGTTCTTTTTTTTTTAACTGAAATGAGTAGAAAAATTTATCTACATTTTTTGTGTATCATTGAGATTATCAAATGCTTTTTCTCTTTTAATCTCTTTTTGGGGTGCATGACTACCTGAAATTTGCCACTATCTACAGAAAAACAAAAGAAAGTATCTTACCTATTAACTTGTCGAACTGTTGAGAGCAAAAGAATATCTACACAAGAAAAGAGATCACCACCTCACGTGAGCAGACAGAGAAATAATCCATTAAATATCATGAACAACCCAGGCAACTTGGGCGCACAAAGAGAAAATGTAGACTCCAGAAACCAAACTCAAAGCCACAGATGGCTATGATTTAAATGACAGAGAATTCAAGATTGTGGTTAAGAAGAGACTCAACGATACACAAGAAAATTCACAAAGGCAGTTCAGCGAACTCAGGAGTAAAAGTAATGAACAAAAGAATTACGTTACCCAAAGAGATTAAAACTATAAAAAGAACCAAGCAGAAATGATGGAGCCGAAAAACTCAACAAGTAAGCTGAGGAATGCCTTAGACGGCTCTGAAAATAGAGCAGATGGAAGAGAGAATGAGGGAACTCTAAAATAGAAAACAAGACATGACTGAGAAGGAAGAAGAGAAGTGGACGTTAAGAGAAATAAAAGAACAATGGAATATCTGACTACATTAGAGAGAACAGCGTAAGGGTAATAGGCATGCCAAAAGGAGAAGAGAGAGGGAGAAGGGAGCAGAGGGTCCACTCGAAGAAATAACTGATGAGCTTATTTCCCAAACCCACGGAAAGAACAGGACTTTAGAACAGAGGAAGCGAACAGAACACCTAATTATATCACTGAAAAACAATGTTTTCTCCAAGACACGTTTTATTCAGACTGTCCAGAACAAAGGACAAAGAAAGAATTCTCAAGGCAGCCAGAGGGGGGGGGGGGGAAGACAGTAACCTACGAAGGAAACGCCATTAAATTATCATCAGATTTTTCAGTAGGAACATTCAGGACACGGTGAAAGGAAATCATCAGATCGTTGAAAGAGAGAAACCATCTGCCAAGGATAATATATCCAGCAACGTTTCCTTTAGATAGGAGGAGAAATAAAGGCTTTCCCAGACCAGCGAGAGCTGAGCAAAGCTGCCATCACAGACTTGCTTTCGAGAAATGTCTGAAGGAGTTGCTAGCACCGGAAACAAAGGGACAAAAGCATACACAGTTTCGAGTGAGATGCTTCACAGACAGACAGAAGCAGGAAACTGCACCTCTACTTCGGAATAGGTTGTGAAACGCTTAATTATAACAGGACGGTTAAACACCACGAAATACAGCCATTTGGTAATACACACAGAGCATGAAAAGGGACAGAACTCACAAATCGAAAGGTGCAGAGTAGCTCCGATCAAAAGATAAGGTGGCTGAAGGGGTAAGAAAACAAGACCCTTCCATATGCTGCCTGGAAGAGACCCACTTCAGATCAAAAGACACACATAAACTGTGAAAGTGAAGGAATGAAAAAAAAAGATGTTTCATGACAAGGGAAACCAAAAAAAGCCAGGGTAGCAAAATAGACTACACTATCATACAAAGGCTATCACAAGAGACAAAGAAGGACTCAGTAATCTCACTTCTGGGTGTTTATTTTAAGAAACCAAAACATTACTTCAAAGGGACATGTGCATCCATAGGTTCACTGCAGCACTATTTACAGCAGCCAAGATAGGAAGGCAACCTGGGTCTCCATCAATGGGTGAATGGAGAAAGAAGAGGTGGTAGATATACACGATGGAATATTACTCAGCCGTGAAAAAGAACGAAGTCTTGCCATCTGCAAGACTAGAGGGTCCATCCAACTTACTCCATCTGGAGTAAGTCAGACAGAGAAAGACAAACGTCATTTGTGAACTCAAGAGAACAAGACAAACAGCAGAAGCTCGTAGATGCACAGAGCATGTTGATGGCTGTCAGGTTGCGGGGTGTGGGCAGGGATGAAGGGGGAGGGGATTAAGAGGTACAGGTCTACAGTTACAAAATAGTCACAGGGATGCAGAATACAGCGTAGAGAATATAGTCAGTAGTACCGTAATAACTACATATGGTGTCAGCTGGCTACTGGATTTATCAAGGTGATCACTTCCTATTATATAAATGTGTTGTATGCCTACAACTCACAAAATATCATATGTCAACTATAGTTGAAAATATTAAACATTTTTAAAAGGTGCAGAGTAGTGGGATGGATTAAAGAAAAATGGATATTCTCTACTGGTTACATTTAGAGTTTTATGTTAGTCCATTGGATTCAAGTTGTTCATCAAATTATCCAAATACATTTATTAATTTTTTTTTTTTTGCTGCGTAACTTACCAGTAATTGAGAGAGAGAGAAATACTGGTGGATTTGTCAGTTTCCCCCTGTACTTCTATCAGTCTTTGATTTACAAGGAGTGAGACTTTTTTTTGTTAGATGTATATATAATTTAGAATTCGTGTGTCTTCTGGTGAACTGACATTTTTATCACTATGTGGTGGCAAGCCTTTTTGTCTCAGAATCTAGTTTTTTTTCCAGTATTAACATAGTTAGGCCAGATCTCCTTCGGCTAACTTGAAGGATATATTCCTGGTGTATCTTTTTCTATCCTGTCACTTTTTTCAGGTCCACAAAAACTTTGTGAAAATAGACTCTTCATTTCAGCAGCCTCTGAAATGTAACATTATATCGACATTGCTAGTTTATAACTTAAAATTCACGAACATTTCATCACATTGAAAAGCTATGTGTAGCTTTTTTATATATATATTTTCCCCCTTTTATAAATTTCCAAGTTTACATTGATGATTGCTGAGAAAATCATAGACAAACATAAATAAATTTCTGGTAGCCTAATAATTTCAAAGGCAAAAGTATAAAAGTTTCAAGTATTTTCATGGGAAGAACTACATTTAACTCTGGGATCTGTCTGATGCGTGTGGGTTGGGGCCCCACCTCTCTCTAAGAGTCCTTAGATTTAAAGGTTTTAAAA
This sequence comes from Macroglossus sobrinus, assembly GCA_004027375.1. Lineage (NCBI taxonomy): Eukaryota > Metazoa > Chordata > Mammalia > Chiroptera > Pteropodidae > Macroglossus > Macroglossus sobrinus. The sequence continues at coordinate 61,145 of PVKZ01004949.1, read as the reverse complement.
AACAATCCTGGAACAGATAAGAGATTTGTTTTATTTCCCTGATTATATAAATGCGCAATCTTTGCATACTTCAAAAGATACTAGAAGGTACCTATATGGAAATTTAAGACAACCCCATTCTTAGAGACAACCACTATTCATGTTTTGATGAAAAATCCTTTCCAAAGTTTTTTCTATGCCTCGATACACATACATAGGTTTTTAAAGAACTTTTTTGAGATGTAATTCACATGCCATTTAATTCACCCATTTAAAGCATCCAATTCAGTGGTTTTCATTAACTCGTAGAGTTGGACAACCATCATCACAATCAATTTTAGAACATTTTTGTCATCCCCAAAAGAAACCAAAGTCCCCATTAGCTGTCACCCCACTTTCCCCCTGCCAAACCACTCCCATCCCAGCCCTAGGCAGCCACTAAATCTCTTTTCCGTTTCTGTGGGTTGGCCCATTCCGGACCTTTCATACAGATCGAATTAGATGTGTGGTCTTTTGTACCTTGCCCCTTTCACTATGTATAACATTTTCAAGATTCATCCAAGTCGCAACGTGTAAATAATGTCCCATGGTGTGAATAGACCTCATTTTGCTTCCCCATTCAAAGGGTGCTGGACATTTGCATTGTTTCTGTTTGGCTGTTAGAAACAGTACTTCTACTAAATTTGAGTACGAGTTTTTGCGTGGACCTGCATTTTCATTTCTCTTGAGTATATATACCTAGGAATGGAATTGGCGAGTCGTCTGGTGGCTCTCTGTTTATTTTAACCTTCTGAGGATCTGCCAGACTGTTTTCAAAACAGCTGCACCGTTTGACACGCCCACCAGCATTGGTGAGCATTCCAGGTTCTCCATGTCCCCATCCACACTTACTATTTTTGATTATAACCTTTGTAGTAGACGAGAAATGGCTCCAAAGTAGGTTTTTAAGATGGAGGAGAAAGAGGAGAAAAAGAGAGGAGATCATTTAATAAGCATGGCTTTGTTTGTTAGTCTTTCACATCATTTTTAATGGTAGATATCGCTCCAAGTCAACAAATGTACTAATTTTTTGATATGTGCATGGTATGCCTTTGAAAGGTAGTCCAGTGATTACATAATTAGCCTCACTTGTGGGATGTCACACTTACTTCCAGTCTTGCTGTTACATACAGTACCTCAGTGGCCAGGCTCACACTTCCGTGTATGTCTTGTGTTTGTTCCTGTATTTCTCCCTTTTGTTAAATGCTGAGATCTTTGATTGAGATTGGCAAATATCTTTCCAGAAAGATTCCACTGATCCATATGGAGCTTTCTATACTTAAATTTTAAAAATATAATAGGCTCAAAGAAGAATCTCATTTTAATTCAATCATCTTTGTTTACTATGGTGATAACCTATCTTTTTGTAGCATAGCAATTATTTTTTAAAAATCATTTAGTCACAGCCTTTGTCTATCTTATCTATCTTTGTCTATCTTTGTCTATCTTTGTATTCACCTTTATTTATTGATTTGTAACATCTCTTTTTATAATTTAGTCTGTTTTTTTTTGTGTGTGTCTGTGTTTGCAGAAAATGTTTGTCATCAGTTTTTTTTTAACTGTGATTATGGTATTTTTGCATTCAGAAGTATGAATACTTATGTGTTCAAACATCAGGCATTTTGAACTTACGGTTTCCTGCTCTGGTGTGGAAAGTTCTTCTCAGCCCTGTGTTACGACAATATTTACTAATGTTTTCATCAGCTACATTAATATATTTTTAAACTGTCAATTCCGTAATTCATTTAGAATTTATTTTTGTATGTGAGGTAGGCATCTAGCTTTTTTTTTCTTTTTTCCAAATCATAAGTCAGTTTTTCCAAAACTATTTGTTAAATCATCATTTAAAAATGATTTAACATGCTATCTTTTGCCTTATACTCAGTTTTCACGTTTACTTGGGTTTGTTTCTGAACTTGCTATTCTCTGTCTCTTGTTATTTTAGTTACTATAGTTTAATATATTTTAAAAAAAATTTTAAGGCAAATTCCAGGGTTTTTTTTTTAAGGCAAATGTTTAGTTTTCCCAACACCATTTATTGAAGAGACCATCTCTACCCCATTGTATATTCTTGCCTCCTTTGTCATATATTAACTGAGTATATAGGAGTGGATTTATTTATTGGCTCTCTATTCTGTCCCATTGATCAGTGTATCTGTTTGGAAGCCAGTACCATGCTGTTTTGATTACCGTAGCCTTGTAGTATAGCTTGATATCAGGTAGTGTGATCCTTCCAACTTTGTTCTTCTTTCTCGAGATTATTGTGGCTATTGAGAATCTTTTTGGTTCTATGTAAAGTTTAAGGTTATTTGTTCTAGCTCTCTGAAAAATGCCATTGGTATTCTGATAGGGATTGCATCGACTCTATAGATCCTAATGGGATTTTGAATTGACTTCCGTTACCTTTATCGATTACTTTGGGGAGGAAATGAAAGCTGTATTAGTCCAGTTCTCTGCAGGACGTTGGTGGCTCAGGCAAACTGGGTAATTTCAACGTGATGTATTCACAAAAGCATGAGACGTTTACTGGAGCTAGGAGCAGAGGCTGGGACGGGATTGGGTGTGGGTGGCTATGGCACCCCTAGCTCTGAAGGGACGAGGGGCACCCTGAGAGAGAGAGAATAGCTGCATGGTGAGGCCACCGGGCAGAATGTGGCCTTCGGTCTCCCTTCTCCTGAAGGTCACCTCTGTCTCCTGCTGGTGGTGCCTCCCACTGGCCAAACCCGACGGAAGCCAGAAGGTAAAGGATCTCTGAGCAAGACGGGCGGGGTGCAGAGGGAGCCTGACGGGCAAAGTCAACAGAGTCAGCCGAGCTTCCTTGCAACCTCGGGTCGTTGGCACATAACGTATTCAAAGTTGAGGCAAGAAAGTTAAAAAAAAAAAAAGAAGAAGAAGTAGACCATTGCAAGAGAGATTTCATTCCACGTTTTATCAAATCCCCAGTTAGCTTTGGGCCGGGGGCCCTTGGTTGAACGGTGTCCTTGCACTATTTCATCTGGCAGCCCTGTCCCTGCTGGGCTCGTGAGCACAGTGTCACGGCCCTTGTCCTAGAATGCAGTCCAGCACGCGCCGGGCCCCCAGCGGAACGGGGACGCTGATGACGTCTGAGAGCCGCCAGTGTGGGTCGCAGGTCATTTATATGGACTTAGTCAATGGTGGCGGGGGGTGTGGGTATTCTAGATTTATTTCAATGTCGCATTTTCATTTTCCTGTGGCCGTCCAGGGAGCTGATGGGAGAGGGGGCCCTCATGTTTCCATGAGGGTGGAAACAGTCTCTCCAGGAGCCCTGAAGATGCCGGGGACCTCACAGGGGACCTCACGTGGCCTCCTGGAGCCACAGCCGCAGCCCCAGCCCAATTCCCTGCACTGGCCTTTCTTGCACAGATTCAATCCCAGGGGTCTCTGGGGCGGAGGAGGGATCAAATGTGTGGATAAACTGACGCCCTTCTCACCTGTGCCCTTAAAGAGTGCACCTGTCGGTGATTTTGGCTTCCACGAAAGCCCCCGCGGGAGGCGGCTGGGCCCGAGCACCACCTCCTCCTCTTCCGAGTGAGGAGTCTATGAGGGGAGATGGTGCCAGCCCACCACGCCTCTGGCTCTGAGTCCGGCGTCCGCCGAGCATAAACCACAGTGTGGACACCTTGTACGGGCAACATTCATATCTTTGCCCTGGGTCTGCGAATGGCCAGTAAATATCCTCATTTCCACATGGAGCGGGGAACTGGGGAATTCACGAGAATAACGCATCGCACCTGCACCAACAAGGCCGAGCAGGTGGCCCACCGAACAGAGGTCGGTCGCGCTGTGTTCCTACGAACGGTTGAAACATCCTTCAGAGACCCGCGATGCTCTCTGTTCGCCATCTCCCCTGAGAGCTGGACGAGAGGGGATCGGTTACAATCGCTACAGGAAGTTTACATTATAGGAAAAACAAGCAAAAACAAAACAAAACAAAACAAACAAAATAACAACAACAACAAAAAAATTTGCCCCCAGTAAGCGGGAGGACACACACGTTTGGCTCCTGCACCTCTAAGTGATAGGGAGACCCTCGCGCGTCCGTCTCGTGGGGGCTCCCAGTGCAGGGGGAGCGTGACCTCCGTGAACCCTGTCGATGAGCCAGCATCGCCGGTGGAAACCGAGACGGTGACGGAGCTCTGAGCGTTTGCCCGAGCAGACGGGGCTGAGCCGTTCTGCCCGTGTTTGGCGTCGGTTCCCGAAAAGGCTGCTTCGGCATTCATTTATAAGGCATGACATCATTCATTCTCTCTTCTGCGAGCCAAAATTATGAAATAGCAAGAAAGAGGCAATTCAATCTATGGGCCTCGGGGTTGTGAGACGGGTGGCCACGCTGTCCCCACGTAAGGTGACCTAAGGAGGCTTATTCACCCGGCCCTTCCCTTGTTTGCATAGTGACTGGGTCCCTCGAGTTGTTTTTCAAGCAGCCAGGAATAGGAGCAATTGCTGTGGCATCAAGAACATGTGTCCTTGGGCTGGAAATGAGAAAATGAAGAGGCAGCAAATGATTAGGGAGGACGATGCAATCTGGGGTGAGCCTGGGAACACGGACAGAAATGAATGTTTATTCTGCAAGCGACGTCATCATTTTGAACATCCTTTCTAGGAGAAAGCCTCCCAGAACTGGCCTTTGGAGCCCTTGTCGGAGGTTCAGGCAGAATCCAGGGGGTGATCGGAAGGGCGTCTGACGTTGGGGCACACCCCAAGGGGACCCTAAATGGCCTTAGGGTCCCGGGCTTGTCCTGTTCGTTTCACCTGCTGTCCCTCCAAAGAGGTAAGGTGAGCATGAGAATTTCTTTGGGCATCATCAGAGTCCTCGGGAGGAAGGAAAGACCAATTAATCGATTAGTTCCCTGTTACAACAGGGCAGTGGGGAGGGTGGGTCGAGGTCTGAGGGAGGAAGAGTAATTGGAAGGTCCCTTTGAGGAGGGAGAGAGGCTAGCCCAGGGTAACAGAAGGCAAGCATCTGTGTGTTTAGGGACAGCACTGAGGGTGTGGAGAGGGTCCCAGCCACACACACAGCATCTTTGTAGGTAAAGGGCGGGGTTGCACTTGACCTTGAGAGGAGCCTGAGGATCTCTGGGGTCAAGTCCTTGTAAGAGCTGGAATCCACAGGGCCTCCTTGGATGCTCAGCCGGAGCAGACAGGAGGGAAAGAGGCCCCAGGTGCCAAGGACCAAGGAATGGCCCCCCTTCTTGTTGTTCCAGAATCTGGACAAGGAACATAAGGGCCCTGAGAGACGGCGCTGCCTGCTGCGTGCATCTTATTTTTGATTTAGAAACAACGACGAAGAGTTTTGATTTAGAAGGTGCAGTGCGTGCACCACCCACCCCAGCCCTGTCTTACGGCAGCCGGATCCATGCACGTAGCCTGAGTTTTCACGGATTCATACCTGAAACGTTCAAATCATGTTTTCTAGTATTTTAAGGGTTTTATGCATTTCTAATTATTTATTATGAACAATTGCAAACGTGCACCAAAAAGACTAGTACCCATCCAACTTCAACAGTTGTCAAATCCTGTTTCCACTATACCCCATTTCACTCCCACCTCAGTTATTACTTTTAACGTCAATGTTTTCATGAAAGCGAATATCGTAGAGAAGTGGACGAATCGTAAGTCAGCACGAACTCTTGCCTCTTCTAGTTTTCCTTCATCGTGAAGCAGCGTTGTCGTATTATGTCATCTATCTACCGACTTCCTCCTTAGCTATGCGTGTATTTCTTTTTATGGTGGCAAACAACCCATCCGTGGCCATGTGGCATCTTTGTCATCACAGACTCCGGGCAACAGTGAAACTCTGTTTCAAATCGTCTTCCAGAAGAGTCATTGCAGAGCTGAGCTGTCCAATCCGTCAAAAGCACGTGTGCCTTCATCTCCTGTCCCAGTGCACGCCCCGGAGGGCACGAAAGGGACACGAGGGCCGTGACTGCCTGCCTGACGCCAGCACAGAGGAGGTCCTCAGCGTGCCACGGCCCGCCCCCCCCCAGGCGCCCCGACTGGACGCAGACTCCCTGCAGGGTGGACGGTATGTGTTCCATGAGGGGAGGGCACGGCTCTGTGGCCCTGGTGACCGTCACACACGGAGGGGCTGTCTCCCGGTCTCGTGGTACTCCCGCAGCACTCTATAGTTTGCAGGAATGGAGGCGAAGTCGTCTTATGCATTTCTGAAGGAGGCGGAGAGGGACTGAGGTTGGCCGGTTTCCAAACCCAATGCCAAGGTCTTTGGCTTCGCCCTGGTCTGTGCTTCGAGCGGGCGGGGGAGGGGCCGCGGGGGAGGGGCCGCGGGGGTGGCTGCCGGGAGGTGAGGGCACGGTGAGTCCCTCAACCTGATCCTGCCGTCATTGTTTACATTCTGTGTTCTCTCTTTCAAGACTATTTTTTTGACATTTGCCGTCTGGCAGAGCCGTGACGGAGGAGTGGGCGTCGCAGGGAGGGGGATTTGGCTGACTATGAGGGAAGAATTTTCTTAATCGGAGCAGTCCAAAAATGGAATGGCCTGGCTTGGCAGGCAGCACGTGCGTCCCCAGCCTGGGCAAGGCCCTGGTGGTGGCCCTTCAGGGGAGAGCCCCCGGGCTCTGTGAGAGGCCTGTCCTGCCCACCCAGGAGCACCCACTGTGTGCCAGGCACACAGTTCATGTGGACTAGCTCACTCACAGCATCTGCAAACAGCCCTATGAGACGGGTACCGTTATGGTCCGTTACTTCCTTCATTTTACAGAGGAGGAAACCGAGGCACCCTGAGGCTTAGTGGCCTGTCCGAGCTGATGCTGCTGGTGACGTCAGGCGGTTGTCACCCCTGCGTCCTGTGACATGCGTCTGATCGTCAGGGCGTCCGTGCCCAGGCTCCCAGAGCAGTTGTCGTGTGCTACACGGAGCTCACGAGACGGCTGACTCCGTGGGAAACATTCGCAGTTTGAGGCCAGGACGGCTGCTGGTTCCAGAGTCTCGTGCCACCGGCCAGCGAGTGGCCGGGGCCGGCGTGCCCGGGAAGGTGCTTGAGCGAGACGTGGGACGCTGGGCCCCCCGGCACCGGGCACTGGCGTCCGCTCCGCTCTGCCCGCCTCGCGCCCCGGCTCTGTGAGCTGGCTTTGTGTCTCGTGCCCTCCAGCTCATCCCCCAGCTTCAGGAATCCGTCCCGGACATTCCCCTGAGGCCACGTCCTTGCCGTGGCTTTCTGCCCAGGCCACAGGTTCTCCGATCATGATGGACGTCGTGGTGACAAAAAGGTGAGCCTTGGCACCTGGGCTGGACCAGGCCTGGACCTCGCATCTCCAGGAGAATTTGCTTCCACTTCTTTCTCGTCTCCGTTTTCCACGGTCGTGGGGGGCGGGGAATAGGGTGCTGGCTTCAGAGGATGGGGGTCAAGTTCCCGATGAGCCGACTGCCTAGATGGCCGGGGGCTGACACGGAAGGCTCTGTCTCCTGTCCCTGCTCAGGACGCCCCGGACCTGCGGCCAAACCTTCGCTAGGATAGAGGAGAAGATATCTTCATCGCTAATTTCACCATCTTGGTCAACAGTCTGGACCAGAAGGAGGAACAACAGTACGTGTGTGCGTCTAACCATTCCAAGCATCTGTCGTGATGGTCCAGTCGTTACGGCCTTTTGTTCATTTCCCTAAGGGTCCCCTCCACCCTCTGCTCTGCCAAACAGCTGGCTGGCCCTTTTCCTCGGCCTGGCCTCGTAATCCGAAATAACAGGATTTCTGAAATCCCAGCGATTCTCTATCGCAAATGAGTTTTTCTCCCCGGAGCCCGGGGAGTTCTTCTAGAATGCCGGGCTCCGGCACGGGACGAAGCAAATAACGTGAAGGTAATTCCTCCACCTGGAAGGACACCGGGGTTTTCCCTTTCATCGACACCTCTTTGCAGATATTCAGACAAAAACAGTCGAGGGTAGGAAATCCCAGCTCCTCCTGTGGAGATCTCGTGAGCACACATCACAAGTCCCCGGGTGGCTCCCCACTTTCTCTCCCAAATCTTAAAACTCAGTGATGCATTTGATAAGGTGGCAATATCGTGTCTTAGACTCGAGGTCCCGCTCTGGAGAAAAGCAAAGGTCATTTTAGGGTGCTTTGAACACGCGTCTCCTTCCGATGGGTGGAAAATTGTCCGTCACGGATTTGGGCAGAAGACAAGGTCTCGGACACTAGACGTAGGTCGTGTCCCCTACATTGGGTTGGACGGGCCAAGGGCTCCTTTCCAGCCCAGAAAAGGTTTCGTCTGGATGGAGCAGGATTGCAGTGTTCCGAAGAATTCTTCGCCGGGGGTTTTGTGGACACGCGGGGCATAGGGAAGGGGGGTGTGCTTTCTTTTCTGGGTGACTCTGGACGAGCGTGATGATACAGAAGGGGAGACTTCAGCCACCCTTCTGGAACTTTCTCTCAGCTTTCCTAAACGCACGTCCGCAGGGTTTTGGAGGATGATACCAGAGTGCAGAAGCCCCGTGTGGTTCTCCGGCAGCAGCCGGCGGATGGGCCCCGGGCCAGTGCGACCTCAGGCCAGCGCCACCCTGGCTAACGTAAGCCTCACGCTCTCAACCCATCGCCCCAAAATAACGCTTTCGCAAGAGAGCAAAAATGCTGAGGAGTTGTCACAGGGAGGGTTTGGGCAGCTTTCTATGCTGCTGGTCACCTTCCTTATCGTCCCCTGGCCAACGGCAGGAGGGACGTTTGGTGTGACCTCTCCTTTCGCTGTCCACCGAGCCCAGGGTCCGAGGTGCCGGTGTTAAATCTGGATCAGGGAATGGCGCTTGGAGCACGGGTCCTTCTCCACTGTTTTCTGCCACCGAGAATTATAAATTTTTTTTTTGTGGGCGGGAAACTGGAGGATCCTGTGTGGTCGTCACACTGGGTTTCCACGCGCAGGAAACGAGCCTCGTGTGTTCGGAATCGTAGATATTTCTGGAGACAGAAAAAATCTTTCCTAATCTCATTTCACAGTGAGGAAGCAGGTGACAGTGGCCTCGGGCTGTGGTGGCCGAGTGCGCAGGACCAGCAGGTGGGCCGAGGGGCTCATTCCGCCACCCTGCGTGGCCTCTGGGTGACAGGGGCCTCTGGTCCTGCTTCGTAACACACAAGACTCTAAGCTCTGGGAACCCACATGCGTCAGCCTGGCCAGCTTCTCTAGGTGACACGCACGGGGGTAGTGAGGGTCCTGTATGTCTGCACCGCCACGCACCACGGAAGCAGGGGCTGGCAGGAGCTGAGCAGCCAGTGGGGACCTCTGCGGTAGCCCCCGGGGTAACAGAGGCTTAGGCCCCACAGGGGTGCAAACTCGAGGGCCAGCTCTCCCCCCGCGTCAGCCTTTGGCTACAACCCCTCCCAAGGGACCGCCAGCTCAGGAGGTGGGGTGGACCCCATCCCAGCTGGTCCCCGGCTGGTTTCATCCCCAGAGAAGACGTGCAGAAGTGGCTGCAAACTGCTCCCCCCAAGTGCCCCCGACACATACCATTCAGCCGACTTTCATTGGGAAATGTTGAAGCCACCACCTGTCATCGGCACAGACCCTCCTTCCTGTGCCTTTTGAGTCTCTGCTGGGCTCTGCGGGTGTTTAGCACTCAGCCCTGGCAGGGTCAGGCGGTGGGATTTAAGCCGCAGAAACCCCGTGGGGCAAAGGTCAAGGTCGTGAAGCACCAAGATGGTGAGCCCCGCCCCTAAGCGCACCGCCTGGAACTCGGCATTTCCCTGGGGGGAGGAGTCTAGGTGTTTACTCATCCATGGAGAGGTGCCAGGGCCCGCTCACAGCCCCAGGAGACCAGGCTGACATTATTCTGGTCTTCGGGGTGGCCCGTGAACCCGGAGAAGTGAGGCAACGAGCTCAGAGCCAGGAAACGGGCAGTGGGGGGGGTCAGCTACCGTCTGCCCAGCTCCCCTCCAGCGGGCAGCCTCGGCCGCCACTCCACCGGCCTCCTGTCACGCCCGGGAGGGGCTTCAGGCCCCCGCCCCGAGGCCCGGGAGGGCGGAGGGAGCTGCGTCTTCATCACTTTGCCACGTGGACAAGGACGCATCATCGCCTCACAGGGCAGAGAGGGTTTCAGCGGCACCGCGCTCGCTCGGGAGATGCTGAGATGCGCCAGTGGCGGATGGGCGGGCGGGCGGGTGGGTGGCCCGGGCGCTCCCGCGCTCCCCTGGGGCTCCCTCTGCACCACCACGCACTCATCCGAGGTCTCGGGGCTCTCGGGGGTTCTTCGGGGCTCGCGCTGCACCCCTTTGCCATTGGTGGGTGTGAGTCTTCTATCAAGCGAGTACATGTGTGTGTTGGAAATAAAACCCGGGGTGTGGGGGGGGTCCCCATGGGTCAGTGTCGCCCTGGTCTGCTGGCTTTGAACCGGCCACTGCAGACAGGCGAGCAGGACGGGCAGCCCCCGCTGGGTGTGGGGGTGCTGGGGGGGGGGTACCGGGGCTTAGAGGAGGCCCCTGCAGAGTGGGCTGGCGACCTGCTCGCCTCCCGGCTCATTAGCCCGGTGGCGGCCCAGCGCCCGGAGGTGGGTGGGGAGGAACAGGTGGCTACACTCTGGTACGGGGACGGTTGCCCAATTCTCGCCCTTGAAATCATTTTCCAGGTCGTTCCACTAGAAAAAGATTTTTTTTTAAAGAAAGGCTACATTTGGAGAACGAGGGAGTGAGACATGGTGAAGACCAGGAGGAATGCCCGAGGGTTCTGCAGAGAGGATGGTCACCACAGGGGTCCCCCATGGGGAGGGGGGTCCGCCCTCGCCCCCTGCAGAGCAAATATTTAAAACCCTCAACGGAGGGGGAGGGGTCGGTCGGGTACACCTGGAGGGCTAAGGCGTCGCATGAGTGCCAGGCGGACCTCGGACCCCATCATTCCAGCCCCGAGAGAGCCGTGCTGTGTGTACTAGGGGACCCCCGGCAGCCCCCAGACGTGTGGGGGACACGCTCCCCGCCCGCCCCGCCCGGGTTCAGCGGCCGGTCTGTTGAACGCCCGCGGAGCACCGAGCCATCCGCCCCCTCTCCGGCCGCAGCACATTTCTGGGAACACCGAGAACACCCCGGCGACGTGACATTCTTGAGCTCGGGAGTCGGAAGGCACCTCCCCACTTCCTCCGAGGCGGGTTGCATCATCCCTCGGAACAAACAGGACGCGACAGAGTCCCTTGAAACGTACATGCATGCCTTCAGGCCCCGCCCCCTGTGCAGAGCCCCGCCCAGGGTAAGGGTGGGTGGGCGCTCCCGGCTCCTGGCCGCTGTCCCCGGCCCGCCCTCCCGGGAACACGAAAGGGATGAGATGCACACAGTGTGTATTCTCTCTCTGTGCTCGTGGCGTCGTCGTGGACAAACGGTGATGATGCAGTCAAGACAGGCGGGTCGGGGCGTCTGCTGAGGGACGCTGCGGTCTGAGAAATGCTTAGCCCTCGCCACCTCCCCCTAAGTCACCGGGAAGGTGAATGAGCTCCGTGAAACCTCTGGCCTGCGGGGAGACTTTTGCACATCAAAACCCTAGAAGAACGTGCTTTCTTAGCAGTGCAGTTGACAAACAGATTGAGAGTCTGCGGAGGGGAGGGGGGAAGGGAGGTGGGTGCAGAGCTGGGGGCCAGCCAGTGGCGGAGGGCACAGTCACAGCGGAGGTGGCGAGATGGCCTGCAGGGCGGGGCGCAGGGGAGGGGAGTCCAATGCCACCGGGAAGGTTCGGGCCGACCTGCTGAAGGCGGGCGTTTGAGCGGGGTGGAGAGGCTGCTGGGGTTCGGGGACACCCTGTCCTTCCAGGGGGGGCGGGCGGGGAGGCCAGAGGACACTCGGGCAGGTTGATGCAGAGTGGTAGGGAGAGGCCGACGCCAGGCGGGGCGGGCGGGGTGTGGGCCGAGGAGTGACCAGGCTGGAACCGTGCTAGGACAGACAGACAGTTCAGGCTCCGGGCTGCAGGCGGTTGGGAGCCATCGAGAGTCTTGAGTTGGAGTGACAAGCTCCAGACCGGCCATGGCAGCACATGGAGATCTAGCCTGGGGAAGGCTGGCGATAGGGACCAGCTGGGGGGCCGTGTGAGCGCCCCTCATAGGCGGGAACTGGGCCTGAGCCCTGGCAGAGGCGGAGAGCACAGGATGGCCACGATGACCGCAATGCCACCCACCGAAGCTCGCCCTTCGAGAGCCCGCCTCGTGACGGGCAGGGCGCTAAGCCCCTAACAGGAGTGACCTCTGCCGCCAGAACCACAGCCCCACGTGGCAGGCCTGCTATGGCCCCATCTCACAGACGAAGAAACTGAGGCCCAGACAAGGGAGGGAGTTGCCCGTGGTCACGTGACGGGTAAGCAGCAGGGGCCGAGCTCTCCGCCGCGCTCTGTCGAGTGGATCAACAGAACTGTGCTTCAAACCAGTTATGTAGGAGGGAGAGGGGATGTACTGGGTGTTCGCGCCTGGGTGCCTCTGAGCACGGGTGACAGTGACAAAGAGGGGGCAAGGCAGCGGGGAGGAGGAGCGTGTGGCGAGGTTGGCTGGAACGGAAAGAAAAGTGTGACACCAGCACAGTGTGTGGCGTTGACAGCCTGCGCGGCTGGCGCTATCGGTCCAGGCTTCCGGGACGAGTCTGGAGCTGGAAGTTTGTCTGCTTGGAGCAAAGGGAAGATGTTCGTAAGCATATCCGGGCTAGGAAGGCAGGGTGCAAGCCGCGTGATAGCGCACGGCTTGGGAGTTAGTGGTGTGCCGGGGCCTGGGCTACGTGCTTGTCCTGTAAATGCTGGTCACGTGTTCTGATGCCATGCTGGGATGGGCTGCTCTCGCCATCATCGGTTTGCAGGGGAGGAAACAGGAACTTGAAGACATTAAGGAACCACCTAAGGTCACCCGCCACTAAAGCTGTGACTCCAGCCGCAGTGTGACCTCCCCCACAGGGCATCCGCAGAGACCGTTTGGGGACATGGGCCCAAGGAGGGGCTGTCAACTGCAAACTGGAGTGGTAGGCTCCTCACACTCCCTTTATTTGCGTGTTTATCTGCATTCCGTCTGAAGTTAATATGCACTGTTTTTTTGGGAATAGGGCAAAACAGTTTCAGTAAAGCAAAAAAAAAAAAAAAAAAAAAGGAAGTATCCATTGATAGACTTTTGCCAACCTCCATCAAAAGCTGAAAATCTGGCATATTTTTCGACCCAGGGAGTCCATTTTTAGAAGACAATCCAACAAGCAGGCAGACACCTAAGTGTAAAGTTCTCTAAGGCAGACATCTATCTGAGTGTATAAAGATGGTTCACCCACAAGGAAAAGACACTATAAAAACATTATCTACCGGCTGGTCTCATTTTGGTAAAAAAAAAAATGCATTTAAATGAATTCATTCCTTAAACGATTTCGCTTTTTAGAGAAGTAACCATGCAAATAATTATTTCATTTTAGCCGTGATCAGTATTTGTAGGAAGAGGCTGTGCGAGTGTGTGCGTTGGGGGTGGGGGTGGGGGTAGGGGAAGGAAATCAGACCAGATAAGCAAGGCGCCCTTGAAGGGTTGTTGGTAAGAGTTGGAAGGATATATACCAGAATGCTCTCTAACTTTATTTTTTCTTTTTAGTTACCTATATTATTTAGTTACCTATATTTAGTTATCTATGTTTTAGTTATTTATATCTATATTTAGTTATTTAGGGTTTTTTTTCCCCTATAGTAAAAATAGACTACTTTGGAAGAAATATTTACTTTTTTTAAACGGAAAGGAAAGATACAAACGCAGAAGTAAGAAGAGCCGAAGGAGGTGTGAGCTCCAGAACTCACGGAGGCCGTCGTCAGCGGTGTCAGCTGGCCTCGGAGAGACCCGACAGGATGAAGGCCACCGGCGACCTCACGCTTTATATGGGAAACGTGTATGTTTTGTTCCATATTGCCAGCCACCTTCCTCTCACCCACGTGTCTCGTCACCTCCTCCCAGACGCCCTCACCTGGGTGGGTATTCTGTGGGTCATTCCAACTTGGCATCAGAACTACCCGCGCCCTCCACCTGCCTCACTCCAGCCCTGCAACGATCCGATGGGAAGTCATCAGACTCATCCACCTGGATTCTCCTCCGTCCTCTTCGGCGACACTGCCAAACGCCGTACTGAGTGTCATGCTTGTGGACATTGAAGGGGCCCTGTAAACACCCCACGGACGGAGCCCTCCTCCGTCCCGGATGCCACGGCCTCGTCGGCTCCTCTCGTCCCGGGTGGACCAAGCCGCCACCACCGTGCCCGCCGTCCTCCCGCCGCGAGCCCGCCCTCCCCGCCTAACTGCCACCGGAGGCTAAGTGCCACCGACTGCTCCACGCACTCCTAACGAACGCCCTGTGCCCACGCTCCGGGGACCAAGTCTAATGTCTTCGAAGTGTTGCAAGGAATGAAGCAATAGGCGTTGTGTCAATACAACTTCTTTCTCTTTGTTCATTCAAATGATTTCCTTGGGATGAATTCCCAGGGTTGAAGGGTTGTATCAACATTCCCACATTTTTGAAACCGAGTGTACACCCCCCGCCCCACCCCTCGAGTTCATCTCCAAGGTCAATGTTCTTAGAGTTTATAGAAAAAAAAAATTCTTAATTTTGGTACCCCGACTCTGTATTTTTTTTCTGTTTTAAATTGGGGACCCTTTTATTGAGAAAAATAAAATTATGTTAATCTGAAAGCGTTGTCTTCAAGTACGTTCCTCCTTCCAGTTTTTTGTTTGTGTTTTGATTTTGCCCTTACATGCATATTGCTTCAGATTACAGAAAACTTTTCTTTTCATTGGTCTACACATGGCAGCCATGTCACCAGTTTCACAATGTGGCGATTTCTCCCCAAGGAGCTCTTTTAAAAAGCAGGGCAGGGGTGAGTAGGAAGGAGGTGGGCTTAATTTCTTCTAGATGCTCTCAATTAATAGCAAAAACTAAATCAATAAAAATGGGTGTGTATGTGTGTGTGTGTGTGGCATGTGTGTTCTAACGGACCATTCGTTCTCACTGGCCTCATGAGCCACTTTCTTTTCTCAATGAAGAAAAATGTCATAGGCCATTTTCCGGGATGTGGAAATACAGACTCTCTCTTTCAAACATTTTTTTTTTCGCAGTTTGGACAAACTTCGGACCATCTTGGCATTGTCGGCAGGATGAAATGATAACCGACTCAGGGACTGGGCCTTCCTGTCCTCTCTCTGTGGGATCGTTCAAGAATCCTCTCCAAGAATGACAGGTGCTTACAGATGCGAAGCTGATGGTGTTTGGTCTTTTCTGGGTTAGTGGTGAGATTTTGGAAGAACCTGGATCATCCGTATGAACCACCGGCTTCAAATAAAACTGAACCTTCTCTAGGTCAAATATACATTTCCAGCGACATAGCTTCCCCCCTCCCCCCATTAAATCAGGAACGTCTGGGAAATGCTGTTTCAAAAATGCCTTTATCCATCCCTCTGGGCTCTTCGAGCCTCTGACCTGCTTTCTCATCCTCACAGATGACCCGGAGACCACAAAGGATGGCCTCTGGCTTCCTCTAGCTACAAACACACAAAGCCACCCACACTTGTCCCCGTCCTCGCTCAATAAAAATTCCTGGAAGGACCCTGACCCTCCTTCCTCAGAGCCTTTGCACTCGCTGTTGACTCCGCTCACCTGCGGCCCGCCCCTCCCCCTCCCTCCTTCCTTCCGTGTCAGCTCCTTCCTCAGAGCCTGGCTTGACTGCTCTCCCGGGTCCAAGCTGGGAGGATGTCCTACCATCTAGATAGACGGGCATCACTGCCCCGCTCACTGTCGCGTGACTTACCATCCCAGGTTCCAACCCCTGTGCCACTGGCTCTGGCCGGGTGCTCTCATCTCCTCACCTGCTCTGCTCAGACCACCCTGGCTGCTTGAGGGACCTCAGGAGCCTGATCTCCCTTCCAGTGACACTGTCCATGGCTGTCCCTTCTCCCATTTAAATGTCACTCTTGGGAGAGACCCTCCCTGGCCCTCACACACACAGTTCTCATCTTGTCCTATCTGACCTTCTTTCTGGTTCTTCTCTCTGAGTTGCTCGTCTTCCCGTTGGCGTGTTTACCTGTCTTCTCCACTTGGGATGCTGAACCTGGGTGCAATTATTTCAGCCGGGGCAGATAACTGTGGGCACTGGGCACAGGGCCACCTGCTAGAAATGACATTTCCCAGCCTCCTCTGCAGCGGGCAGGGCCATCTGACCAAGTTCTGGCTAACGTGAGCTCCGGTCAGGTGTGTGGCTTCCTGGTAGGGCCTTAAAGCACTGGGCACGATCCCCTCATTCCCGCTTCTCCTCTCTCGGTTGACAGGCTCGGCAGAGACCTACAGCATGACAGGAATGAGTGACACAGGGTGAGACGGGGAGCGGCACCTCCCTGCCACCCCGCTCCACCTGGGCGTTATGGGAAAGGGGGAGAGAAGCACCTCTGTCAGGTAAGGCATCGCCTTCAGGGGCCTCTTTGTTACAGCAGCATTGTCTTGACCTCACTAACTAACGCAAGAAGAACTGGTGAAGACTTGTCCAAGGTGCTGATGTTTGAACTGGACGCTGAAGGATAAGGAGGAATTTGTCAGTGGAGGGACACGATGGGTGTAAATTCCCTCAGCCGATTCTAGCCCAGAGTTTCACCATCAGAGCCCCCTGCTTGTTAAATGCAGATTCCTGGGGCTCCCTCCACCCCCACCCCAATGCCACCACTCGGACCTTCTGAATCAGAATCCCCAGGGGACAGGCCAAGGAACCTGAGTTGTTTCCCAGTGTCTCAGGTTGTTCTTGTGACCAGCCAGTTTGGGAAGCCCCGAGCTGCAAGGGAAGAACTGGGAACTGAGCTGGGAGACCCGGATTGAGCCGAACGGAAATGGTCTTGGTCAAGTTCCCACAGAGAACTTGAACTTTAACACACAGGCCGCTGGTTTCTTTTCTTCTGGGGGAGAGATCACCAATTCTTTTAAAACTCCAATGAAAAGTATAACCCTTTTCCCGGAAAATGCTCCCTCCTCCCATGACATTTGAATATTTTTTTCAGGGACCAAAGAATCCACTCTTAGAAAGCTCAAAGAGAGCAAAGAGCAGGATGGAGACAGAACGGCCAATCCTTAAATCTCCACGAGACGCATTAACAAGAGAACACAACCAAATTTAGTTACGTACGTATGCATGGGAACCCCACATTCGTGAGAGAGTCGGGGATTCTCTCCCACACGTGAGAGAAGTTCAAAGACAGGAAGTTAAAATGAGGCACACCTGACTCTCTGGGCTAAGAATCACCTGGGGCTTCAGAGGGAGCAGATATTCAGAAATGAGAAGTTTGTTCTGGGTCAAAATTAAAAAAAAAAAAAGTTATTTCTGGTGATAACTTTTACTACGGGCAAAGCCCCTCATCTAAATTCTTGCAAGGAGAGGTAAAAGTCTCTTGTGAGCCTGCAGGTTCTCGGTTACCCCTCAAGCTTAGTTCACATGCCACAGTGACACATTGTGGGGAGCCCGGTTCTGAACCCCTCCATGGACAAGGGGCTCCAGGGGGAAGTCCAGCTGACAGGCAAGCGTGGGTGGAGGTGTGCCCTAGGTGGGTTTCACAGGAACGGAACAGGTAGATGAGAGAATCAGGACGAAGGAAGCCAGGGCTGGTGGCCGATAACTGGACAAGAGTGTGGAGGGGGCAGAGGTCAAAGGTGAGGGAGGTGGCCCCCTGGGAGGGTGCCCGGACCACGAGTCCACATCCGGTTTACAGCAGTGAGTGGAGAGACTGCCAGGGCTGCGGGCAGCGATGCCTCGGAAACCTGGAGGTGCAGGTGGAAATATGGGAGGTGCCCAGGACGGGGATGCCATGTGTGTTGAGTTGAGAATGGTGACAGCTGACAAGTGGGACTCCAGGGCCTCCTCCAGGAAGAGGCTGCACATGAAACAGAAGCCATGAGCTGGAGAGACCTGCCTCCGACAGGCAGGAGAGAATCAGAGGAGAGAGGGACAAAGAGACAGACAGACAGACAGACAGAAACCAAGGCGATTGCACTGGGCAGCTCAGAGGTCACCTGACATTCTCCAAAGAGTCTTTTTCTTTTGCTGACAGTACTGGAGAGAGACAGACAGACAGACAGAAACCAAGGCGATTGCACTGGGCAGCTCAGAGGTCACCTGACATTCTCCAAAGAGTCTTTTTCTTTTGCTGACAGTACTGGGACCGTTTTTCTGTTCTTAGTGGAAACACAGCTAAGTATTTAGAGATAAGGACGCATGACGTCTGTGATTTACTTACAAATAGTTTAGGGGAGGGAAACCCACATGTGTACATATCACAGAAGTAAGTACAAATATACATGTAGCGAGATAAATACATACATATAAATGGAATGATAACGCGGGGTCTGGGCGAAGGCTCTGGGCAGTTCCTTTAATACTCTCCTCGCACCTTCTTTGAGTCTGAAACGCAGTCAGCGTAGAAATGGCCCGGATTAAAACAGCCCTTTGAGGCGCGCGCGGGATGCAAGCCGGGTGGATCCGGGGGAGCCCCTCTGAACTCAGCTTTGGAGAGGTCTGTGGGTGCCGGGAAGGGCGGGCATCCGGCATTGGCATTGGGTGGGATTTTCTCCAGATGGGGAATCAGGGAGGCGAGGCAGGTGCTTGAGCATATTTTAGGGCTCAAACAACTGTCCCAGAGAGGGAGGGTGAGACGGAAGGAGGGGGAAGGAAAGTGGGGGATGGGGGGAGGCCCAACGGGTTGAAAATGTGGGACCAAGCCCAGAGGTCAGCCTCTGAGAGGAAGGGGATCCGGAGTCACTTGCCTCGGGGGAGAAGGAACGATCCTATCCCCTCCCCCCTACCCCTCACCCCGCCGGGTGGTCCCCAGAAGCGAGCGCCCCTTTAAGGCGCGGTGTGAGTCAGGCCGCGGGGTGGGGGCGCCCCCGTTGGAGGGCCAGGGGCGCAGGAAATGGGCTTCCCACTGGCTGATCCTTTGGGGGGCCCCGCCCCCAGCCGGGGCGGCATCGCGCCGTGATCAAAGTGGTTCTAGCGCGTTTACAACTTCTCAAGTGGGCACTTGCGCGCTGGCACCCGCCCCTCGTCGCGCTTGCGCAGTGAGGAAAGTCTCCGGTGTATTTATAGCCCGTGTTTATTTTTGCTGCGCTCCTGAACTTGAGCTTCGCCGAGTGCTGGGCTGGGCGGTGGCCGAGCTGCATGCTGAGCTTTTCGTGCCGCAGGGGTCCCCTCACGGGGTTGGGGTGACCTCCCCCCCCCCGCGCTGTGACCTGGGGAAACCCTGGCTGCGTTAAAGGCTGGGCCACCAGCGACCCGCTCCCCCCACCCCAAGCAGGGACAGCCCCTGGCCCATCCATCCTTCCTGCCCCTGTGCGGGGCTGTAACCTCCGGGAGCCCAGGGCCTGTCCTCCGTCCAGGGGCAGAATTGGCGTCTTCCTCCTCCCCCGCTCCACCCCCGTTAGGTGGCTCCCCTCTGGCATCAGCCATATCCTACTTGTGGGGGCAATGATTTAGCTTCTGAGTCACTCGGAAGCCCAGACACACACATCCTCTGAAACCCGTCTTCTCTCTCTCTGGAGCTCCGTGCAGAGACAGAGCAGGCTTTCCTAAGTGGCCCCGGGGTACCCCAAGTACCTGGAGGAGCGGCTTCCTCCCCGCTGACTGCCCGGGGCTGGGCTGGGCCCTTGCCCAGGAAAGAGCCAGTTCAGAAATGCAGAAGAGACAAGGTGTGACCCGGGGAAGAGGGTTTGGGAGCCCCTCCCCCCTCAAGCTGGCCCCCCCCTCCCATGTGTTAATCACCCTGACTTACAGAAATTCCCCAGGGGTTGCCCAGGGAGGGTGTGGGCCCGCAGACCTGGAAGGCACTCTGGCAGAGCTCTGCCTTTGGACTTGAACTTGGAGGGACTGGCTTGTCCGGGCCTGGTAAGAGTCTCCATAATCCTCAGTCCTGGGGCTCCCAGCCCCGAGTCTTGGATCTTGTACTTTTGCCTGGAGCAGCGAGACGGGCGCCCATCATCTCACGAGGCAGTCAGGGCTTTGGAATTCCTTCTGCATTTATTCTGAGCCAGCCTGGCTGGATTCAGCCCTAGACTGGAAACCCCACATGCCCGGCGGTTGTGTTTTAAAGAAAGGAATCCAGGTGTAACACAGTTTTGATTTTTACTGCTTCTCTTTCCGGGAAATGGGTCTGTGGGTGGGGGCGGAGGGCGTGCAGACCCACAGCGCCAGGCAGGGACTTTGCAGCTCCTGGTGACTGGCAGTGGGTCCCCTGCTTCCCAATGAGCAGCCTGGGACGCCCTCCTGGGTGGCCGAGCCACGGGCAAGCGGACCACCAAAAGGGAGGCAGGAAAGACTTAGAGTGAAATTGGTCTCCTGTGGGGGCCAGAGGGTCCCTCAGAGACCACCCTCGTCCTGGCCGCTGTTAGGGTCCCCGCTGTTCTGGAGGTCACGGCCTCTGCCCGGGGGACCGTTCCGGGCTGGCAGATGGCTAGCGTTAGGTGTGCAAGCTTCCCTCGTAGCTTCTGCCCCGGGGGAAGGTGAGTGGCTCCTGCGTGGTCAGCTGGGTGGTGACCTGAGGTCGTGCCCCACACCCCCCCCAAATCGAGCAGCCAAACACCCATTCCAAAATCGCACTTGGACTCTGGGGTGAATTAAAACAACGCTTTCTTCTCTTGATTTCATTCCTTTAGGCGTTATTAAAGAGTTCTTTATTAGAACAGATACGAAAATGACAGCGCTCCTCCGAGCAGAAAGGCAAAAAGTCCTTTTGATGGCATCGTAGGTATAACTCTTCTGGACTTTCACCCGTAGTCTTCTGTGATTTGGGCCTAATTAACTCCGTTTCCTCACCTGTATGCTGGAGCGGGTGGGAAGAGTATGTTCACAAGGGAATTTTGGGAACACGTCAGGCTTTTTGAAGGAAACGGTGGGGGAGCGTGGCTGGCCGTGTCCCCGCCGTGAAGTTGTGTCGGCCTTGGCCGCCACCGACACCACGAATGGCGGGGCTGCAGATGGTGGCCGGGTCCGGAGTCCATTCCCTGCCTCTGTCTTCTGTGTTGACGCGGAGTTCACGAGAGGAAGGCCGGCCTGGGCCTTAGCACTAAGACGAGCTGGCAGTCGCCCCGGCGGCCGACCCTGGGGCTGAGTCCCCCAGACGGGGACTGGACTGGCCTAGCAGAGCAGAGGCGTGATGGGCATCATGGCACCCCGAAGCTCGGGATGCCCTGTCCCCTCACACATGGGTGTTCTGAAACTAAGCTTTGTAGGAAACCTAGAAATAACATATTCTTTCTCTTAAACGATTTACTCTCCTCTAAATAATGACACTCGCATCGACCCCGATTTGTTTCAACCTCACGAGTTTCGAGTGTGCCGTAATTTGCACACACACGTTGTAAAAGTTGTGTTGAGCAGGAAAGCTCAGAGGGAAAACATTTAATTTAGGTAAGAGAAAAACGCGTTTGTCATGATTTTAGAAGGCCTCGTTTGCATATGAGTAATTTAACGTGGATTCAAATGATTCTTCTCTTTTCCTTAAATAAGTCAGCCAGTGTCTCCGGAAAGCAAAGGTTCTACTTTCCTCTACTTTGGGTTTCTATATAGTTTTGAGGATAACAGAATTAAATTTCTTTTAAAATATCGAAGGAGATCAAAATATGCTGCCCCAAAACAGGCCACGTTGGCATAGAGATTACCTCGGGATGAAGGCGATGAAGAAAAAGCAGACACAGGAAAAGCACTCTGCCCTCCAGCTATCTGCCTAAAAGCGGGGTATAAATTTTCCTCGTGTAAATGCCGCCCTTTCCACCAGTAAGAGAATCATCTTTACCACCAGCACTGGAGATGGTGCCAAGATGAGTTTGCACAAACAAAACCTTATTAAATAACTCGCATCGTTCCTTAGTTTCTCCAATATATTTGCCTTCCCACAATTCACCACTTATAGAAGCCTAAATCTCCTTTCCTTTGTCTCGTCACGTCTCCAAATTGATGGCCTTTTGTTAAAATGGTATATAAAGCCCCTGAGATTGATTGCTTCTTTAGATCTTTATTTCTTTACGATGAAGGCTTCTGTGTAGGTTGAAATTGAAATAGTAACATCACATAAAATGTGTGTGCCTTTTCTCCTGTTCATCTGGCTTAATTCACAGGCCCCGGAGGCAGCACCTAAGAGGAAAGAGGAAAGTGTTTCCCTCCCTACAATATTAACTAAGATGAGTGGTCTTATAATTTAATTTTATTATATGACAGATAACTTCAGGGAAGATCCAATTTCTCTGCATAGCATGGAACCCATTTGAAAAAATTCTTTCTAGACCTGTTTGCATCCTTCCCAGAACCCCCAAGAATATCCATTTCTTGAGTCTGGAGACAAACACGTAAGAGATGCCGAATGCAGAGATTAATAAGTTGAAAATAAAACCGACGTGAATGCTTTACTCCCTGGGGAGTGGAGTGAGGGAGGGGGTGGGTTCTTCCCATCTTCCGGGCGATTCCGCCTGGCTGCTCTCGCTGATCGGTCGTCGTTTGCTGATGGAACTGAGCTTTGACTCCTGATCCTGGGTGGGAGAAAGAGAAAGTGGGAAGGAGCGAGAAGCTCCCTCTGCGTCGGGGTGGGGGGTGGGGGTGAACCAGAGCCTGAGAAGTGACTGCCCCAGAGCTCGGCAGTCGCCAGGGGCAGCCCTCAGCAGCGCCGTGCTCAGCACCGCCACCCCCATCATCCTGCTTCTCCCCTTCCTCCCGTGTGAGGGAGGGGTGGCCGTGGTACCTGCCCATGTGGGCCGTGCCCAGCTCTGCAGCAGCTCCTTCCTGTGCATTGTCCCACAGCCCCAAGGGTCACACAGTCCCTCGTGGGACTCCGTCCTTATCCGAGACACCAAGGGGACAGTCCCGGGATGGGCGTCGGGCAGCGTGCACCCTCCCGTCTGAGGCCAGCAGCAAACGCCAGCTGCTTACGGGGTCGAGACAGGACACACATCATCAGTTCAGGGCCAGTTCTGGCTTCTCGCAGGGGTCGAAGGCCAGCCCGCCCTTTCTAAACAGAACCAGCCCTGCGATCCAGCAGGGGCGGGGGAGGCGAGCAGGCGGCGAGTCTGACTCCTCCGGACACAGCACGAGGAGAGAGATGGTGGGGGACCGTGCTGGGGACGAGAGAAAGAAGAAAGTCGAGTTGCCCCCCGCTGCAGAGCCCGTCCACGCATGGACAACCCCGGCCCCCGCAGACAGCAGCCCCAGGGCGCACACGCCCACGGCATGGCGAGGGGGGAGGCCCGGGGAGAAACCACACGCTCCAGAGAAGCAGGGCCGAGGAGCTCTGTGGGAGAATGAGCCACAAAGGTGGGGTGTCCCAGTCAAGGGGAGCACTGGACGACTGGACGGACAGGAGTGTGGGAGGGGTGCCATCTCCCTAGACAGAGCGTTACCTGCCCCGGCCATCTAACGCCCGCCCACTGCACTGTCCACCCAGTGGCCGCTGGTCAGTGCAATGCCATCGGGGCCTGGGGCAGAAGTGGCCTTTCCTTAACTGCCGACGTCGGTCCAGCTGGCAGGGAAGGTGAGCGGGGGGACCACTGGGCATTTGGGTTTTGACTTCTTGGGTCTTGCACGTCCTCAGACACCAGCATGAGGAGGCTCTTGGCTGGGAGAGAGATGGGGCCAGGAGTGCCTCGGCCCAAGCTCTGGCTGCCTTCCCAGCAGGCCTGGAGCTGAAGACTGGGGAGAGGGAAGTCCCAGCAATCAGCGGTTCGGGCTGCGGTGAGGACGGCACTGTCACAGAGAAGGAACTGGAGGACAGGAAGCACCCAGTGAGTCACTGGGAACAGTTAGGACAGGCCCGGAAGGGGGACCTCCCAGAACGGAGGAGGCCATGTGAGAGCGTGTCCCATCCGGCACGGAGGGGACCGGTCTTGGGTCTGAGGGAGGCCGGAGGAAGGGGCACTCGGGCGAAGACAAGGGAAGGACAGAGTTGGCTGTGGTCGTAGCATACCACAGACTTTCTGGACCCGGGAGAAATTCTGTCCTGTCTCACACAGAGGCCCCCGCACGGTCAGAGAGCGGCGTCTGGGGGTGACGTCTGTTGACAGGCTCTGAGGAAACCAGCGCCCTTCACCCACCGAAGTTCATGGAGCATCAGCCATCAGCCAGACACTGGGACAGGGACTGGGGTACACAGTGGTGAACAACAGAGGTCCTAGGGCCTGCCCTCCTGGCTGACTTCTCAATGGCAGGAAGCAAACACGAGCCAACACTAAAGCCAAACAAGCGAGCGGACTCATCAATACAATCATTGCACATTGACCTGGGTACTCTGAAGGAACCCGGGGCTACGATGGAGGAGAGCAGACGGGAGGGTAATCAGAGAAAGCCTCCTGGAGGAGGTGAGATTTTTTCATTCCCAAGACCTAAAGGAAGTGAAGAAGCCAGTCAAGCAAAGAGAAGAGGATTACACAGTAAGTGCAAAGGTCCTGGGGCAGGAAAGAGGTGGTTGAAGTCAGAGAATGGCAAGAACAGAGGAGGAGTGATGCAGGATGACCTCGGCTTTTGGGGCGTTCTGCAGGGAGGTGTTTTGAGATGGCCATTTTTGCTGCTATGCGGAAGCGAGGTTGTGGGGGCCTCTGACTTATCGATAATTGTATGTCTCGAGGGAGCTGTTCCCAGGACGGCCACCACGTGGAGGGGCTGCCAGCCGAGCAGAAATGACGGGAACTCGGAAGTGAGCAGCCGCGTAACCTGAGCATTCGTGGTATCAGGGAGGACGGCCCGGAGTGGGCGCCTTTTTCACCGTTGGCCTGGGAGAATCTTGTGATTCAAAGACGAGCCTCTCCAAAGGGGAGATCAGTTCAGAAAAGCTGGGGGTCCTAGCTGTGGAATTACAGAGGACTTCCTTCCCAGGGAGGGAAAAGAAAACGGGGCTGTGACTGTCGACATCATTCCATGCGGGCTTTTAAGGGACGGGCGCCTCAGAAGGAAAGATGGTTGCCTAGTCGTGGACAACACTGCTAAGATTCATCTCAGGAATGCAAAGCACGGCAGAAAGAGAAACGGCAAAACAATCAGGGCGAGATGCTGGCGTATGCAGCGGACAAAGGAGCGATGTAGCCAGGAGCTGGGCAAAGCAGCATTCCTTCCTCATCTCCTGTGCTGTTTCTGCATTTCGGGGTCAAGGCCGTACCCTCAGGTGGAGAGGGAGGAAGCCTGCCTGGCCGGAGGAAGGCCCGGATGCAGCTCCGTGAGGGCGGGCTGCTGCTCGCTCTGCTAGCCACGATGTCCTCATCACAGCTGGCCCCCGATGGGGCCCTTGATGTTTGCTGGGTAGACGCGTGCATGCATGTATGGATGGATGAATGAATGACAATGCGGGCATTACAATGCTACTATTGCCAAAGATATATGCGAATTATGCAGGTGGGGAGAGGCGGGGTGGGTGGGCAATGGGCTCTCCCTGACGAGGACCTGGCCCTTTACTTGGCCCTACCTGCCCAGCAGGGAGCCGTGGAGGGGTGGCAGCTATCGACTGCCCGCAGAGAAGCCTGCAGGGATGGCACACTGTTCCTCCCTGGGCTCAGGGCACAGATCTGGAGCCTGGGCTTGGCCGATCGGAGGCTCTTGCAGGGCACACGTGCAAGCAGAGCCAGTGGAGAGACGTTGCCGGGGGCGGTGGTGCAGGTGGCGCCTCATCCCTGCACAGGAGCCGTGAGTGTGCGTGTGGCTGGCACGGGCTGTGTCCCGCAGCCAGCGTCCGTCCCCACCCCATTCCTGCCTGTTCTGTCTGTCTTTCTTGGACCGTTTTTAAATTTTTGAAATAAATATAAATCCACAGCCAATTCTAGGGGTTGTAGGGAGGTGCCCCCCACCCCGTACCCTCGCCAGCTGGGGTTACACCTTGGGTAAGCAGGGCACCAGAGCGGGCGCCGGTATCACATGTGCCTAGATCTGTTTCCGGCTGGTTCTGAGCCTTCCTGAGGGGTGCTGCTCCCTCAGCATCCTTCCAGTAAATTCTCTTTCTGTCTAAGTTACCCAGAGTCCGTTTCCCCGTTTCTAAGACGGGGACAAGGGACGGCAAGGACCAAGAGGCCTCTGGCTCCAGAGCGGGGGAGGGGAGGTTGGCAGGCGAGGAATGGGGGCTTGATGGTAGACCCTGCAGGGGGAGCGAGGGGACCGGGGCCCAGGTGGGGGTGGGGCCCCGGGGGAGGGAGGAGGTGGTTTGGGAACCATTCAGCCGTGGATTGATCTGGCGGGTCTGGGTCTGGCGGGGAGGAAGCGGGAAGGGGAGGCGGCCGCAGGACGGGGAGGAGGGACGGACTCGGCAGACGCTGACACGGGCTCTGAGTCACGGCCTTGATTCACTGCAGATTAAACGCACGCTGCCCTGCTCAAGGAAGCGGGAAGCGGCCCCCTCAGACACGTGGGGCTGGCTCCCCGTCACCCTGGTTCGGGAGGGCTGTGGCGGGGTTCCGGTGGCCGATGAGGTGGCTTCAGGGCTCGCCTGTGAATGGCTGTTCTCCCCCCGGCTGGGTGAGCACCCCTGCCGGTCTCTGCGTGGGGGCCCCGGGAGCTGGGGGGTTTGGCTGAGGCTCTCCGGGGGCTGGTAATAACCTCCTCCCCCATGGGACGGCGGTGGTACCCCACACTTGCGAAGCGCCTCTGTGCCAGCTGCTTTTCTAAGTGCTTCACACCTTTGAGCTTACAGTGTTTGCGATTCCGGGTGGATGGGAAGGTGGTTCCCGTTCTCCAGAGGGACTGGGAGAGAAACAGAGGAGGCAGGCGGACGGAGACCAGAGCCCCGTTTTTTTTATTACCCCACAGAGGATGCCACAGAACACGCTTGGCCCTGCCGGGTTGCCCCGCCAAGCGGACTCGCCAGCTGTCCCCTAAGGCGGAAAGCCGCCTGCGCGGGGAGCAGGGCACGGCATGCGGAGGGCAGCCCGGCCCTTGTCCCAAACGCGCCGGCCGGGGAAGCCGCCCCTCTCCTGGGAAAGGGACCCGCGTGACAGAGAGAGAGGTCCAGGATCGGCCCGGGGAGATGCCGCCCCAAGCAGGGGTGAAGGGGTGACGTTCTCACAGGAGACAGTGGGGCCTTGCTGACCCCGCACAGACAGCACTGCTGGGTGGACAGAGCGGGCCCCAGGGTCAGAAGCCACGGAGACAGCAGGGTGTGCGGCCTGAGGGTTGAACCAAACCTTCGGACAGAAATGCCCGTTCTTAAGGAGACGGGATGGACAAGACCTGATCTGGCTCTAGCTCTCAGGGTGATGGCGGCCCCCGGCGTCCCGGGGCTGTTCACTGAGACGCAGGTTACCGGAGGAGGAACAGGTTGGTAGGGGGCGGGGGGAAGTGAGGAGGTCGGTTTTGAACCGACAGCGATGTTTGGCCCATGAGCTGCCGCGGGAGAGACTCGGGCTGGCTATGCGCGTCTGAATCATCAGCATGTTTGCCCAGCAAATATTCATCCAGCACCCGCTACGTGCCAAGAGCTTTCCCACGTGCTGGGATTCTCACGGGAGAAAGATGACCACCCAGATTCCTGCCTGCGTAGAGTTTGGAATCTAGTGGGGAGGCAGACACACGACAAACATATACGTATGAAAATAGGTGATGACAAATTGTTCCACATGCTCCAAACAGGCCGAGGGGGAAGGAGGAGCCAGACAGCACATGCAAAGGTCCTGTGGCAGAGAGAGAGAGAGAGAGAGAGAGAGAGAGAGAGAGAGAGAGAGAGAGAGAGAGGCTGATCTGCCCCAGAGTACGGCCTGAGTGGCAGACAGCGGCAGTCACACAGCACAGACACGGTGGGATGAGGGGGAAGAGTCGGGGAGGGTGGCTCACGTGTGGACTTAATTCTAGGTCCCACGAAAAGTCATCGAAGAGTTTCACGCGAGGAGCAAGAGGAGGCTGGGAGGTGGGACGTTCTGGTGACCGGCCACTGAGTGTCGGCAATGAAGAGGGATGGCAGGGAGGAGAGAGATCTTTCGGAGGCAGAGTCCACACGTCTTGGTGATGAACTGGATTTGGGGAGCGGGGAGAAAGCCCACGGGCTTAGAGACCAGGCGGAGGGGACATCAGTGAAGGGGCCGCAGTGGCAGGTAAAGCTTTGAGAGTGGGTGGGGGTGGGACTCCAAAGTCAGCCGTGGTTGGCCCGGAGGAGAGGGTGGGATGCCTGCAAACATGGGAGTGTAAGCGCGCAGACTCACTTTGTCTACACCTGCAAGAGGGTCTTTGGCTTAAAATAAGGAAAAATTGCCCAAATCCAGAGTGTGCAGAGATGGCCAAAACGGTCTGGACGGAATTCGGCCTCAGACGGGGCACTTGGAGGAGATGATCATCCAGCCCCGAGATTTTATTATTCGAATTCTAGCCGTTGCCGAAAGAAGGGGGAGAAATAAGGATTTGTGTTATTTCAAAGTTCGCCTTCGTGCGACCGGTGTTTACTGAGCTCGCACATTCCGCTGGGCGCTGGGCAACAGGGCGAGGGTCACGGCACCTTCGGTCCCCCATTTATGTGCAGATTTATTCTCTATCCAGAAGGTCAGTGGCCATTTCTGCATCTTCCCATGGGTCACGTGAGTGCAGCAAATGACCCGCGTCGAGAAGAAGAATGAATCAGTTTCTCTACACCTTAGTCAACAGGTGAGATACAGAGTCTCTCTCTAATAATTCATTGAGAAAATTATTAGAAAGGAGAGTGGATGTGGGGGGGATGGGGAGGGGGGGCGTTCCACCCCTTCCGGAAAAGAAATAAGCGTTTCTGTATTTACCACGGACAGAATCCACGACCGAGGCGGGGTTCAGGTTGGTTATTTCTGTGAAGTTGCATGCCCGCGAAAATAAAAACAGCCGGGTTGTGGCTGAGCATGGAACATGGGACGTGTAGGGGAGGAAAAACTCTTCCTCTACCCTGTTAGACTCTGCATCTGGGCCGTGCAAATTAAACTGACAAATTAAACCGATGCCTCGTTCCCGACTCCCTGACTCCTCTTGGGAGCGTCGGGCTGGTTCTCTGATGCAAAGACGGAAATCAGCCCGTTAAGTGATGAGAAAGGGAAGGGCACGGGAGGAAAGCTGAACAGGGAGGGTTGGGGGGGAAGGCATGCAGGGAGGGGGTGAGCCGGAGTGAGGCGAGAAGGCGTGCAGGGGGTGGGCAGGGAAGGACGGGCTGTCAAAAGAGCAGCAGCGAAGGGACATTCTATCCAGGGCACCACCCGTGAAATAAACCTGTTCCAATGATTTTGTTGTTGTTCTAAAGTCTAAGGCCCGCCATGCTCAGGGGCCAAAGTTCGGAGGGGGAGTTCGAAGGGCAGGGCGTTTGCCACACCCTCTGGGAAGGTGGGGCCTGTTTGTTGACACCGGATTATGGGGAAAGGTAATTCAAGGCAAGTCGATTACAGTCTGGTGGAAGAGAATGAGATAAATCCGTGGTAAAGGAAGAGAGGAAGTGCTGAGATAAAGAAGAAAGCCCACATTCAGTGGGGGCCGCGAGATGCTGGGGGTGAAGCTGAGCCTTGCAGACAGAGGCAGGAGGCTGTTGGCAGCCCAGAAAGAAGCAAATTCAACACGATGAAGTAAGAAAGAGCAGGAGCTGTGAAAGGTACAATCCGAAAGTCCCCGGGGCATGAGGCAGGACACTCTGGGATGTCTGTTTGTTTTTCTAAGGGTGACCCGAGAAACCATAAGAGGATTTTTAAAAAAGAAGAAAAAAAAAACCAGAATGTGATTTTCCTTTTACAAGACTGCCCTGGCTGAAGGGAAGATAATATATTGGAGGGAGCCCTAGACAGAGGACGTGAACTTTGTGGGTGCTCCACGGCACCCGGGCTGTGGTTAAGCGTGGAACATGGGACGTGTAGGGGAGGAAGAACTCTTTCTCTACCCTGTTAGACTCTGCATCGGGGCCATGCAAATTAAACTGACCAACGACACATCAGGAGGAGAAAAGGCATGGCGATTTTGTTTTTATTTTCACGGGCATGCAACTTCACAGGAAAGAAGTGAAAACCCTTTTTCGATCGGGGGCTTATATACCATTCAAACAAAAAGTGGCATAGTGTGGGTAAGTGCCACAAAAGACAAAGGAAAATGGGCTTCCGGGGGCAGCCCATTGTAGGAAGGTAAATATATGAGGGGAACTAACGGTAGAGAAGGGTTATGTGGGGCTTAGAGAAACGTTTGTTTATGCAGGGTAACTTGGGGACCATCTCCATCTGTGGTGCTAAGGGTTGCTCTCCCAGTGTGGGGGTGCGGAGTACACCTTTATAAGGGGAGTTTATGTCCTGCTTTGGGCAGATAGTGGGGAGGGCAAAGAACCCTTATCTGTTTTTTTCTCAGTTGCTTTTAACCCAAAATAATCCTTATGTCCAAGTGGCATGTTTTGGGGGTGGCATATCCTTCAAAGGCACGGGACCAGGATCAGGCAGGCCAAGGGGTAAAGGGGGGTCAGTTACTGCAGGAGGAAGAAACAGACATCGCAGCTGCAGGGCACACGGGGTGAGAGTCTAGAGTCCTCTGGCCTAAGGAAGAGAAAGCAGATATGACAGGGCCAAGTCCAAGACCCAGGGTGCCCTAGAGGTGGGGGGAGGAGCCCATGGGTACGAGGCATCCAAGGAGGCAGGCCACAGAGGAGGAAGGAGCAGGAGAAGACACTGCGAGTCCAGGCACACAATTAGGTCCAAAGTCTGCAGCGACTAAGACAGGCCGTGATGAACCAACCGGTCCACGGGACAGGTGCAGAAGACGGGCTGTCTGCTCTGTGCCCCTGGTCTGTCTCCCTGCCCGGGAGGGAAGGAGATGCAAAGAGCCACATGACCCGGATCTCGACGGAGGCAAGTACCATCTTCCTGTCTCCTTCAGCGAAGAGCAGGGCATTTGGGACAAGGGGCTCGGTGGGTTAGACAAGGTGGTTCGCAGCTAAGACCTTTCCTGTTTATCCTAGGGATGTACCTGCTCAAATGCACCAAGGTGTATATCCAGGGATGTTCATTGTAATAGACAACACATAGACTAAAATAAGTAAACAGCCTAAACGTACCTTAGTAAGGAATTGGGCAAACCCATCACAGGCATCCATACAGTGGAGTACTATGCAGCCATGAAAAAGAATGAAGCAGACTGATGTGCACAGAAATAGAATAATGTCCAAGTGACTTTACCAGAAAAAAAGCAAACTGTAGAACAGCATGCACAGTGGGATCTATTTGTGTGGGGACAAAAACGGATATAAAAATATGTGCTTGTATGCGTATTGAACATTTTGGGAAAGGAAAGATAAAACATTAACACAGTTTTCTGAAGAGCACGGTCATGTCTGGGAAGAACATTCTACTTTTCGTCTATTTGATTTCTGCTTCTATGAGCATATTTTATGTCTATAATAAAATATCAATGAAAACTGTTTTTAGAAACCAGAGTAAAGGGTCCTAACTCACTAGAAATAGACAGGATCTTCCCTAATTGGATGGGGAGCATTTGCCAAAAGCCTGCAGCAAATGTCAATCACGCTTGAAGATGAAATGAGAAACACTCCTTTACTGTCACGTCATGGATTCAGGTCATCACCCGGGCATTACGAACAGCAGCAACAAACTTAGTTAAAGGTGTAAGGTGGGAAGGGAGAAACGAAATGGTCATAGACCACAGATACTATGTCCTCCGTGTAACAATCCAAGAGAACGTTGGGACAAATACATTTTTTTGGAGCTGAGAGAGTTTATCATGGTTGCTGGATTTCAGACTAATGTATAAAATTCAAGTGTATTTCTAGAGACTGGCAACAACAGGATTTTAAAAAGTACCATTTTGGGATGGGAGACCCCGTAGGAAGACCAGGTGCTGTAGGCGTAAAAAAAATAAAAATAAAAAAATAAATGGTATCTTTACGAAAGTGAGAGAAATTATATACTCAAGGAATAAATAGGACAAAAGATGTGTGAGACTTTCATGAAGAAAATCATAAAACTATAATTATAAAACCTAACTTATACATCATACAATTTATTTACTTATGTTTATTAAATCGATCTGACTGACACTGGTTGACAGAACCAAATTATAAAATTTATAAAATTGTTTTACAAGTATGTACTGAAACAGAAAAAAAAAAAAGGAGGGCTATATACCATCTTCATGGATAGGAAGATTCGCTAGCTCGTAAAGATGTCAGTATACTCCATAGTAATATATAAATTCAATGGAATACCAATCAAAACTCCCAAAGGGAAGTATGAGGAGTCGACACATTTATCCTAGAGTTTAGATGGAAGAGCAAACAGCTCAGACTGTTTAAGACCATTCTGAAGAAAGAAGCAATGCTGGAAGCTGAGGGCAGGGGCCTTGCCCTTCTAAAGATTAGGATTTAGTATAAGTGTACAGGAATTAGGACGTGTCGTACTGGCCCAGGAACAAACAGACTAAGTCCAGGACAGAGTCCAGAAGTAAACTCATTAGATACATGATGTTATTTATGTGACAGAGACGTCACTGTGGCGAAGGGCTTCAAGACACGCTCCCCCAAGACATGGCACCTTGGCATAGCGAATGCTTTAACCCAAAGGAGTTTGAGGACTGGCAGGTGCACCTGTCATAAGACCCTCCCAGTACCTGGAGGCAGGAGCATCCTCGCCTCCAAAGACGAGAGACACAGAGAGGAATCTGAATGAACAGGCTTTGCTGTCCCCCCAGTTCACCACCCTGAGTCCATATCTGTCCTATCATATTTTCCCACGACTTTCCACGCTTCTTCGAACCTAGTAGGAAAGCTCCGAGCTCTGTCTCTCGAGGCCTCCATGTCCTTCCAAAGCTCCCATGTCACAGAAAACTGAACTGAATCTGTATGCTTTTTCCCCCTGTTAATTTTCTGTTACAGAGCCCCAGCCGAGAACCAAGAAGAGTAGGAGGAAAATGGATTTTTTTTCTCCCTTACCTTAGGTTGGTGACACAAGAAAGGACTGGTCGACAATTAGAGCCGAGAGACTAATGGCGTTTATAGCAAAAAGAAGTTCTTCTCCTTCCTACAAACACAGACATAAATTCCAGGTGAAATGAATATAAGAAGCCAAATTTGGAATGTGTGGAAGATTAGGAGAATATTCTATTAAGAAAGCGTTTCGTAGCCAAGACTCAGGAAGTCAACCCACAGATAAACAGATGGACAGTTCATTAAGGTGAGAAATTCTGGTCCATCAAACAGGAAAAACAAAAGGACAACACAAGCCACAGCCTGGGCAAAGATAAACGCAGGTCGTCATCAACGAATGATGAGGATTGAGCACGTACGAAGAACGCCGTGAACAGGGAGCTCACAAAACGTGGAAACCCAAGTGACCAGCAAGTGAATGAGAACAGGTGCTCAGCTTCCAGATGATGGGGAAACGCAAATTACAACCATGATGCGGTATCATTCTCCACCCGTCAGATTGGATAACGATGAAAAGGACCGACAACCGCAGGGTTGGAAGGACACGGACAAGTGGACTTCGCAAGTGTGAACTCCGCGTACAAACGCTCTGGGAAGCAGCCGGCAACTCCAGTGGGCTGGAAGGTGTGCGTCCCCTACATCACAGCAGTGTCGCTTTCTAGAGATTTCCTCGTGATGTGCATGAGGAGACAGGTGCGACCACGGTCAGTTCAGGTGCATTCGATCTCAAAAATACATTGGTAAAAGGAATGGATGGGACGATGCATAAAATGTGGGTACAGGCAAAGCGATAGTATGCATGTTTCTAGATAGTGTTTGTAGTAATAGAATTAAAATGTGCATGGAAATACCACATTCGGGAAAGAAGTTCTCCCTGGGGACAGAGGGACGCGGAAGGGGACACCCAGAAAGCTTCAATTGTTTCTTTAATATTTTATTCTTTAAATGACATTATGTGCAAATATGAAAAGATAGTTTCAAAGCTGGGTGATGAGAACATGCACATCCATTATATATATATTTTTTATACTTTTGAGTATGATGCAAAGATTTTGGGATTCAAAAAAAAAAACAAAGCTCTAAGGTCAGGTGTCCCGGTCTGGCTCTGTCACCTTGGACAAGCCACCTCCCCTCTCTGTGCCTCTTCTCTCTTTTGGAAAAGGGAGGGTGGCATGAGAGGTCCTGCCATTCCAGATTGATGAATGGATACATCAAATATGGCGTCTCCACACCGGGAAATATTATTCGAATGGACCCCACAACACGGGTGAACCTTGAAGACCTTATGTTGAGTGAAAGGAAGCCAGTCACAGAAGACCACATACTGTAATGATCCCACTTGCAGGAAAAGACCAGACTAGGAAACTCATAGACAGAGAAGTAGATGAATGGCTGCCAAGGGCTGGGGAAAATGAGGGAATGGGGGGCATGATGGCTAGGAGGTGTGAGCTTCTCTTTGGGGTGATGAGAATGTTCTAAAATGGATCGTGGTGATGGGTGTACAGCTCCGTGAACACACCAAAACCCCTGGAACGGAGCACTTTACGTGGGTGAACTTCGGGGCACGTGACTTAGATCTCGATAAAGCTGTGCAAAATAAAAGATTCTGTTTTCCAAAAAGAAAACATTTCGATGACTTGTACGCTTTCCCTGAATATGCACAGCGACAGCAGGGAGCCGCTCACCAAAGTCACAGCTCACACAGATTTCCAAGCTCAGAGACCTTTTTAGAGAAGTCGGGGACAAGCTAACTAGTAGAATTACTAGGTACACCCGAGACGACCTTTTCAACGGCACGGATTTGGATATTGGAGAGAGAAGGTGGGTTCCAGGGTCCCCAGGGGACATAGATAGATAGATAGATAGATAGATAGATAGATAGATAGATAGATAGATAGATGATAGATGATAGCTAGATAGATAATAGATAGATAGATAATAGATGATAGATAATAGAAAATAGCTAGATAATAGATATATAGATGATAGATGATAGATAAATAGATAGATAGATAGATAGATAGATAGATAGATAGATAGATAGATGATAGATAGATAGATAGATAGATAGATGATAGATAGATAGATAGATAGATAGATAGATAGATAGATAGATAGATAGATAGATAGATGATAGATAGATACAGAAAGACGAAAGCCCGGGCAGCACATGAGACGTCGAGATTTCCCGCGATCTGATTCCAGCCCGAGCAGGAAACACAGCAGCATCAGCTGTTGCACAACCCAGGAGTCCGTTTCAAACCGTAGAAGGGACTCGGTGGCGGATATCAGTTTTATGGCCTCTCCCTGGGTGTCACAATGGGAAGTGCCTGAGGGAAACCTCTGCCCCGAATCTAGCAGTGCTCCCCACGCACCCTCCTGCCTGCAGAAGTGAGAGCTGGTGGAGAGTGAGCGCGTAATTGCATTATTTCTGCAATAAAGCCTGGTATGCGCATAATAAAAGTTAATGATTACGCACATACTTTCAGACATTTCAAAAGAGTCTAGACTGAAAACGCCAGAAGGAATCTTTATATTCACTCTTTAGAGTTCCACGTGGGTAGGATTTTAAAGTTACTTCAAAGGTACCAGCCCAGAGCTATGAGTATATATATATATATATTTTTATGTC
This sequence comes from Macroglossus sobrinus, assembly GCA_004027375.1. Classification (NCBI taxonomy): domain Eukaryota; kingdom Metazoa; phylum Chordata; class Mammalia; order Chiroptera; family Pteropodidae; genus Macroglossus; species Macroglossus sobrinus. The sequence goes on along the minus strand of PVKZ01004949.1, from coordinate 25,677 downwards.
ATCCAAACGGCTCCAACCCAGCAAAGCTCGGTTAGGACTCTCCCAAGTCTAGGCTGTAAATTATATTTCAAAACATTATAAGCTATGCTGTTCAGATATAAAGGCCAAGGGCAGCACATCTTAAAATGAGAGAATAATATTTTTGTTTGTACGGTTGAAAGCGTTCCTCTCTTTCTCTAAACACTATAAATATATCCCTTTTAAAACCTCTTCCCCAGTGGGAAGAGAAGAAACTGGAAATAGAAAGTTGCTGGTAAATAGTTATATTCTGATATAGTTGTAGAATTTAGAATTAGAAAGCCCTCCCCCAGAAAAATCCTCTAGTTCAACTTTTAATTCCATCGAAAAGGAAACCAAAGCTCAGAAAGGTCAAATGGCTTGTCCAAGGTCATCGATTGGCTTTATGCATGTTAAGACATCAACTCTCATGGTTACATCACTGTGACACCTTATCCGTTCATGCAGAGAGCATTTATTGAGTGCCTCCTGTATGCCCAGCGGGGGGCCTGTGCTTTGTGGTCCTAGCTGTAATGACAACGGCCCTACAAGTTGGCTCGGGGCCACTGGGAAGGGAATTCTGGGGTCCCGGAAAACAAAAGTACAACTGAGAAGCGGGGTCAGGAGCCTTGCCCCATGGGAAGGGGTGTAGCCAGCATGGGACCTCCTAAGGCATGTGGGGAAATCATGAAAGCCAGGTACCTGGGACTCCCCTGTGCATCCTCGGGGTGGTGGTCGACCCTTCATCAAATGCCACAAAAGAGGAAACACCTGGACCATCTTGAGAGCATCCTTGGCTGGTCCCTTTGCAGCCCACGCATGCGTCTTTCTAGGACGATGCATCTTTGAAGGGACGGCGGTGGCCTTGGAGGCCATTGGCCCTCATCCCTCGTAGAAGACCGTCCAGGTAAGATCGAAAGTCCAATTACACGCTCCACTTTTAAAAAGTTGTAAGACTAATGTATGCTCGTCATCAAAATGAGGAAGCGATGTGAAAGTGTGAAATAGAAAAGAAAAGTAAATATCACCATCCCACCTCCAACCTGTCTGTCGGTGGATCTTTCTGGTCTTTTTGTCTGTGTGTCGCTAGCTATACGTGTAACTACACATATTTTTGTAGGAGGTATCACATTGCATATGCTATTTCGTTGCCTCCTCCTCCTCCTCCACTTAATTGTTACATGAATATTTGCACTTGTTAAATATTCTCCTAAGACTGGGTCACAAGCACGTTTGAAGCCATTGGTCAACTTGTCCAGGTCGTCCCTTGGAAACATTGTGGCACTTTGTGTGTCCTCACAAGTACTCTCTGAGGGCCCCCAGCTGGGTTCCAGCTGTGTCCCCACCGCTCGAAGCAAGCCCCTAGGAGAGGTGGAGGGGACAGGAGCACAGAGCCTGGACCCCTGCCCGGCTCCAAAGCCCAGCTCCGTGACTCGACGGGTGGGACTCTGCGTGAGTCACCAGCTTTTCCAACGCAGCTGTTGGCCGCCTTTTTCTGCAAAGGGCCAGACTAGGATCATCCCGGGCAGTTGCCCAGGGTTCCCAGCTGAGAAAGACCTCACGTTTTCAGTTTGCACTGGGCCCTGCACACTGAGCAGCGGTCTGGAGCTGGACGGTAAATATTTTAGGCTGTGTGTGTTCTCTGTTGCAGCTAACCCAGTCTGCAGCATTGGCGTGAAGGCATTAGGGACGAGAGGTAAGGAGTGAGCCCGGCTGGGCCCCGGCAAACCTTCAGCTGCACATCTCGTCTGTGAGCCGCAGTTTGCCAGCCCCGAGCTAGTGCCTCAGTTTCCTCCAGAGGAAAGATGGGGAGAATACTGTCCGACCCACGGGGCTGTCCTGAGTCCTGGTCACCAAAGCAAAGGAACCACCCACCGGACAGTAAGCATCATGAGGTGTGAGCGACTATCACCTTTTAGAATGTATCAGTTATTTTTTTAACTGTGGTAAAATATAGCATAAAGTTTGCCATTTTAGTCATTTTTAAGTGGGCAGCCATTCAATGGCATTAAGCCGTCACCACCATCCGATCACAGAATTATTTTCATCTTGCAAAACCGAAACTCTGTCCCATTAAACACCGGCTCCCCATCTCCCATCCCCCCCAGCCCCTGGTGGCCACCATCTCCTCTGTCACTGTGACTCTGACTGCTCCAGGTGCCTCACGCAAGGGGGAGTCGTACAATATTGGTCCTTCTGTGACCGGCTCATCTCGCTTACCGTGACGTCCTCCAAGGTCATCCGTGTCCATAGCAGAGGTCGGAATTTCTTTCCTTTTAAGGCTGAGTGAAATCCCATGGTCTCCGCTGCTGACTCAGGACACTGCAGCCTGGGTGGCTGAAACAGCAGGCATTTATTTTCTCACAGTTCCAGAAGCTCAAGTCCAAGGTCAAGATGCTGGCACAGCTGGTTCCTGCTAAGGGCTCACTTCCTGGCCTGATGAGGCCACCTTCTCTCTGTGGTGGGGAGAGAGACGGGGAGAGCAAGCTGTTTGCGGTCTCTTCTTATGAGGGCACTAATCCCATAAGGAGGTCCCCACCCTCGTGACCCTGTTGAAACCCAATCACCTCCCAAAGGCCCCACCTCTGAGTACCATCACGCTGGGGCTGGGGCTTCAACAGACAAATCTGGAGAAGGACGCAACGGGGTCCAGAGCATCCTTCGTCTATGTCTCTCTTCGTCACCTGTTGATGGACACTCTGAATGATGCTGCAGTGAACGTGGCTATACGAATATCTGTGTCCTTGATTTCAGTTCTTTTGGGGTATATACCTAGAAGTGGAACGACCTCATCCCATGGGAGTTCTATTTTTAATTTTTTTGAGGAGCCGCCATACCATTTTCCACCCCATTTGCCCCATTTTGCATCCCTACCGAAAACACACCAGAGCTGCAATGTCTCCACATCCTCGCAATCCTTAGTTTAAATGTTTTTGACAATAGCTATCCTAATGGGTGTGAAGTAGTATCTCATCGTAGTTTTGCATTGCCCTCATGGTTAGTGATGCCGAGTGTCTTCTCATGTGCTGTTGGCCATTTGCGTGTCATCTTTGGAAAAATGTCTTTTGCCTATTTCTGAATCAGATTGTTTTTTTGTTGTTGTTGTGGTGGTGGTTGCCTTTTTCCTCTGCGTATAGTGTCCTATGAGAATAATGTATGCGCATTATAAACATGGGTAGATGATATACAACGATGAGGAAGAAAAAATCACCTCGAGGCAGCAAAGTTTTTCACTCGGATATAGTCCATTTCTTCCTTTTTGTCATCCATGGCGGCTAGGCTATTAGATGTCGCATCCAAGGAACGATCACCAAATCCCAGGTCGTGAAGCTTTTCTCCTGTGTTTTCTTCTAAGAGATCTGAAGTTTTAGCTCTTTCCTTTAACTCTTCGATCCATTCTAACTTCTGTACGTGGTGTTAGGTAAGAGTTCAAGTTCATTCTTTTGCACGTGGATAGCATCCAGTTTTCCCAGCACCGCCTGTTAGTCTGGGCTTTGCCCACGGAATAGTTTGAGCAGCCGTGCTGAAAATGATTTGACTGTATATATAAGCAAAGGTTTATTGCTGAGCCCTGCTACTCCATTCCAAGGGTCTACAGTCTATCTTTATGCCACTTCCGCCCTGTTCTGATTACGGTAACTCTGCAGTCAGTTTTGAAATTTGGGGCAAGTGTGAGATCTCCAACTTAGTTCTTTTGTCACGATTGTTTTCGCTATTCAGCGTCCCTGAGATCCCATATGAATTTCATTTTTCTTTCTTTCCATATGAATTTTAGAATGGCTTCTTCTATTTCTGCAAAACAACATCATTAGGATCTTGATAGAGAGGTCCTTGAATGTATTACTATTACTTGTATAAATGTTCTCAGAGTGGTATATGGCAATGGTGTTTTGTGACGTTTCAACTTGCATTTTTTTTTTTTTTTTGCTAATAAGATTAGTTAGCCACGTGCCTCTCTCATTTCTGAATCGCCTGCTCTTCTTTGCTTACTTTTGTTTTTCATTAGAGTTTTACTATCACCTATATAAAGGGTATTAAAAATATGAACACTTCTTCTGCTATACAAAATCATCAAATATTCATCGGGCACCAATGTAGATGAGGTGCGGTATTGGACGCTGGCCTACATGATGAAGTGGAGGAAAAAAGCCACAGTCCCTGCCCTGTGGGGACAGTAGTAAAAAAGTGACCCAAATGCATCATCACGCGTTGGGATAAGTGACGTAAAGAAAGGCAAGGACCACAGAGCTGGGGGACCCCGATCTGGTCCAGGGTTCAGGGATGGACGTCTTTCCTCAGGAAGCAACACTGGAACTGAGGTTTGAAAGATGAGTAGGAAATAAGCTGGTGTGTAGTGGGAGTGGGGGTTGGAGAGCTTCCTAGTAGAGCTGTCAGCATGTGCAAAGGCCCTGAGGCCCAGAGAAGCAGGGCGTGTGCGAGGACACAAAGGAACACGGCCTGAGCTGGACTGTGAGGGGTGAGAAGGGAAGGGAAGTGGGAGTCGGGCAAGGGGACCAGAGAGCTCCAGACCTTGGTGAGGCATCTAGTCAATCAACAACTCTTTTGCCTTTCTACACACTGTGTCGGCGGCTGAGCGTCAGCCATCTCTCGGCTCGTGGCTAGCGACTCTGCCATTTTCCTGGAGGAAGTCACCACCCATCATCCTGGAGGTTTCCTTGCTGCGTTCACTCATTCTTCCATTCATTTTTCCCACAGATATTCACTGAGCGCCTGTGATTTGCAGGCTAATGAGCTAATCTCAGACGTTGGTAAGTCCTTAGATGTGAATACATGAGGGAAGTGGGTGGAGAGTCAGCTGGGCTCTGTGTGTGGGGGCTGGTGTGGCTGCAGCCCTGAGCAACCACCTCCAGGTTTGGCAGAGGACACAGGCCCCTGTAGGCAAGATGGGATCCTTATCTTCACCCTCAGGGAAAAGGGGAGTCACAAGTTGTTTTCAGCCAGGACTTGGCGCCATCCGGTTCGGGGGAAGGATTTCTCTGGCTTCCCTGGGGACAATGGGGTGGGGGCAGCAGACTGGATTCCGGAGGAGGTCACGGGAGGCCATGCCAGTGGTCCAGGTGGGGCGTGGGGCACCCTGGGAAAGGGTGGAGGCAGAGAACATGGAGTCGTGTGGATGGATGGCTGCAAGGTGTTCAGGACAGACAAGCCGCATATCACCTGGTGAAGGAGAGGGAGGGAGGCGGGGGAGGGGCCGGGCCACAGTCCAGGGCCTGGGGAGCAGAACCGGGGAGGGCGCCATTTAATGAGAACCACTGTAGAGAAGACCTTGGGTTTGGTCTTGATGAGTGAGCGCCCGGAGCACCTGTGCAAACAGCAAGTCGGAGAAGGCAGAGAACTGGCCAAATGTTGTAGGGGGCGGTACGTGGCTCTGAGATACTTCAGGAGTGCAACGAAAAGGTCTTTAGCTACATCGGACATTGGGGGTGAGAGAGGACAGTGACAAGGAAGGACCCCGGTTGCCACCTAGGAAGAAGGTAGCCATGTTTTGTGACAGGTATCTTTTCTCACTTGTCATTTGCATTCTTCTTTTGGGGGGAGTAATGGGGTTCATTGAATGCATTTGAGAGAATGGTTTGCATGTACATTTTGTCAGCATTGAAGTGCAATATGTGTAAGCCACAGACAATTGTGGCCACGCCAAACCAATATTTTTATTCTAAAAATAAAGCCCTCGGTATCCTCTAAGAAATACTACAAGACCACGCAAAAACGAGAGTCGACTTCACCACCTTTGGCACCAGGAGAATCTGAGTTTGCTCTCGATAAGCTCCTAAGCCACCATCTCCCTAAAATCGTCCGTATGACTAAACTCTAGGTGTGACTAAGAAAAGTCTCAGGATTGTAAATTGACACGGTTCCCTGTAAGCGGCACACACCTGCTGAATCACTTTTCAAACAATCACAAAACCATGATTTCTCTTGTTCCCAGCTACAGCTCTGAGCCGCAGAAAAAATTAATTACATCACCTGCGAAAAGTAGCCCTGTGTTTTGCATCCAAAGGTCAATGTTCAGACTGAGAAATGGTTTAGTGCTTTCAAACACATGGGGCTCGGCGTATAAATATTTATCGCAGGAGGACAGGAACTCATTGTACGAGGCGTGTTTACCTTATCAGGCAGTTACCTGGGGCAAAGAGTCCACTGTCTGCTTCCTGTCCCAGCCTTTCTTACCCAAGACCTTGGGCAATTGTGTCTTTGACAGAGTGTTCTGGCCCATTCCCTTTCTTCTGAGAATAAGGGCACAGGAAGAAAACAAGCACGTCGCCTGGGCCGCATGTACCTGAGAGGAGAGAGTCCTAGGTGTTTGCTAGAAAGAGCCCACGACAGTTATGAAACAGAAAACGGGTGTGAACACCCACAGGAGAACAAGGAGCATGTGTGTGCTCCTCCATCCCTGACCTTTGCTGGTTTAAGTCAGTAGTTCAAAGAAGGCTCTCCATGGACTTTAGGGAATGTTCACGCTTTTGACGGAGAAGATGCTGGGGGTCAGAGATACGGGCACGATTTGTGGCAGAAACACGGCCTTCTATTTTGATGACTGTTTTCTATGTTTATTATAAAACGCAAATGTCGGAGAAACAACGGCCAAGTTGGCTTTAATCTGGCCACATATTTGTCTTGGCCGCTCTGGGCTTTTCTTTCGCAAGGTCTCATACTCACCAGCTCGGGCAATTGTTACATAAGAAAACGCAGCCGGGCAGGGTGCCAAAAATTCAGCCCGGCATTTTTCCGCCTCTGCATGGTGGTCGGGAGGCATGGACCTGTGAACCTTCGGAACAGAAAGCTCAGGTCAGACGGGCCGAGCTGATTTACTCACGGAACCTCTGACAGTAAACGCCTTCATGAGCGTCAGCTTTTCTGTCCTCCTGTCCCCCCCCCCCCGCCCCCACCGGCGCTGGCTGGCCAATCGTCACCCGCCTTGTGTGCACGGGTCAGAATCTATTCCGAGTCTCTCCGTCTCTTCTTAGTCTCGACTCATCGTCAGTCTCTTCTTCGTGGGGCGTTCCTAACGTGAAAGGTTTACGAGCAACTCTGCGTTGTTCGATTTTAATTTGCGTTTGAGGTTGCATATATTTTAATTTGCATATAACTCGATGGGCCGTGTGTATCTCTTCTTTCTGAATTGCCTGCTGTCCTTTGCCTACTTTTCCTGTAAGGGTGTTAATATCACGTTAAGAATATCAACGCTTCTTTGGTTGTATAAAATCACCAACTATCCATTGGGCACGTCTCTAGTCTTGGGCACTGTGTATGTATTTTTTTTTTTCTGTCTTTCTTTTTTTTTTAATGGTTTTTTCTATTTTTCCTAAATTTCAAGTTTCATAAGGTAATACTTTCAACTAATTTTCCAAACTTGGTAAACAAATTCCTATTGCTATCCAATAAACCCATGCGGGCAAGGCCTGGTCTGCCTCGGGCATTCTGAATTCTTGGACCTAGATGTGCCAGGACTAAGCAAGCATTTGATAAATATTTGTCTCATGGACAGAAAATCCATGCAGAGCTTATTTCCTATCTTTCCCTTGAATCATCTCCTTTCCAGGCTCAAAATTCAAAAACAAAAATAAAATAACGACAACAACAACAACAAAAAACCCTAACTTTTTTATTCAATGTCGGCTTCTCATTCCCGTGATTATTTTAAGGCTGCTTCTCCCAGACATCTTCTTGGCATATGATAGTTAGAAATATGATGACCTAGTTCCTATGCAAAAAAAGTAGGGATATATTTTCAGCTTTGCTTCCAAAATCCTTCTTTTGACATATGTTATGGGCTTCTGGCCAGAGCAATCGATTAGCCAACATCTTCCTTAGACTCATCCACTCTAATGCCCTAAAAACTGATATAATGGAGTTTATTATCCTATAATTGTAATCCTAAGTTTTCCTAATTCACTAGCTTGTACTTGTCCACCCCAAAACAAGTTTTTAGGGCTGTGCAAACCCTCCACACGAGGGGGATGGGAGATGTGTCCATCAGGTCTGCGGAACAAAGCGAGGGATTCCAGGAGGGTCCCTCTCGTCCCAGAATCTCCCCCACATTCAAGTTCAACTGTACCTGAGTCCCGCCTGCATTCAAGTTCATTCGTTCACTGTTTACTGAGTGCTGACTCTGTGTCAGGCATTGCACGAGGCACCAGCAGTAGAGATTTGCGTCTGGGGCTACTGGTTTCCAGGCACCCACTTTTAAAAAGTAGGTTCAAATTAGGGTTGACATTGCCATTAATCACCGGTGCCTTGGCAAAAAAAATCGATGTATGAGGTCTCTCATCATTTATCGATTATCCTTCAAGTTCAGGTCGCTCAAGGTCCGTTGTCCATTTATTTATTCCTCAAGTTCACCAGGCCCAGAAAGGGTGGAGTCAGGATTCACACCCAGGCAGTCTGGCGCCATATATTCTAAATGAAGGTTACTCTACAGTGACTTGCTGTGATGGCCTGCCAATCCCCAAGCAGGTTTGGAGTCTGATTAAAAATGCAAGGATCCAGAACCTACTTCCAGCCCTCCTCCTATCAACTAGGATGGGATAGGTGAATCGCTTCGCTTCTCCAGCCCGTTGTCCCACTTGTAACATGAGGAAATCAGACCCAGCATCTTACCAGACCCTTCCGTGCACCGTCACCGGTCCCGTCTCAGCCACAGCATCTCCGCTCACCGTGAACTTGACTTCCGGGCTTGTCTCTGTAAAACGGGGATATTCAGGCTCGCCTCGTCTGTCTCACTGGGTCGCTTTGCAGACTACGTGACATAAGGGCTTTGGGAATGTGGAAAATTATAAAGCATCAGATGGGACTTTGTCACCCAATCTGCGGACCGCTGTTGCTTTCTCTGGGCTGCAACTCAGTCAATAAAACTTTATTGAACATCTACGCTCCATGTTCACACGGGCTGTGGAGACACAGTCAAGGAGCTCACGTTGGAGCGAGGGACAGACACAAAGTCAAGTTCACTGAACACTCACATTTGTCTAAGATGAGAAGCGCTGCCCAGGACACGGGCCGAAGGCTGACAGCCCACCCTGGATAGCCCCGTCAGCTTGGAGGGACGCCTAGCCTGCGAAGGCGTAAAGGCTGCCTTTACCGGTTGAGTGAGTCTCCCCCATACTCCCCAAAGATATTTTGAGGTCCCAACCTCCCCAGCACCTGTGGCCGTGGCTGTATTTGAAAATCCAGTCATGGCAAATGTAGTTTGTTAGTATGAGGCCAGGCTGGACCAGGATGAGCCCTTATCCACTATGGCTGGTACCCAGAGGAAGAGAGCCACACGCAGAGGACAACACACGTGACGACAAAGGCGGAGGCCGAGGGACGCACCTGCAGCCCAGGGAACGCCAAGGCCCGCCCGCAACACCAGAGGCTGGAAGAGGCAAGGAGGACCCTCCCCTACAGGTGTCAAAGGGAGCCTGGCCCTGCCCTCGCCTTGACTTTGGACTTCTGGCCTCCTGAACTGTGGGAGAATAAACTTCCGTTGCTCTAGCCACCCAGTGCGCAGTGTTTGTTCCCGCGGCCATCGCGAATGGGAGGCGCCAGGCGTATGAGGAAGGTGGGAGGAGGGTCCCTAGGCCGCGGGAGGAGGGTCCCTAGGCCGCGGGAGGAGGGTCCCTGGGCCACGGAAGCCATGTTTGCCCCTTCCCTAAGGAGGCAAAAGCCTTGGCGCATTCCGGCAACCCGAAGAGAGGTCCAGGTCCTCACTAGGGAGCTCATCCGGATGCTGGGATGCTCGGATGCTGGGATGCTGGGATGCTCGGATGCTGGGATGCTGGGATGCTGGGATGCTGGGATGCTGGGATGCTGGGATGCTGGGATGCTGGGATGCTGGGATGCTGGGATGCTGGGATGCTGGGATGCTCGGATGCTGGGATGCTGGGATGCTGGGATGCTGGGATGCTGGGATGCTGGGATGCTCGGATGCTGGGATGCTGGGATGCTGGGATGCTCGGATGCTCGGATGCTGGGATGCTCAGATGCATGGATGCTCGGATGCTGGGATGCTCGTAACGGGGAAAGGGAGCTGGTGGGGGGGGGTGCTAAGGCCCCTAAAGGCAGCACCCGCCCTGTGAGAAGGTTCTGCTGCAGGACACAGAGGGGCCGAAGGGAACAGGAAAATGGCGACGTCATCGGGAGGTGGTGGCCCCTGCCCTGGGGCAGGGGGGAGGGGTGGACCGTCAGAGGATGGGATGGATGGATGGTCCTGGGGGAGATGTCAAGGAAGGAACCTGCCCGGACTGGGGTGAATTAGGTGTGGGGGTGCCGGAAGGAGAGGGGACACAAATACGTTTCAATGATGAATACATACGTGCTTTCTTTATCTGTAAATAAGTAAGTAAATAAACGCTCTGGTGAAGCCAGTCTTCGGGCTGGGGGATACTAAGGCTCTCATGAGGATGGGAATGGGGGAGGGGCAGATTCGGGTGGGGACAGAGACGGGACCGGGCTGTTGATCGGGTGATGTTACTTGTCTCAGTCTCTCCTCGTACTCATCCAGCTTGGCTCCCAACCACTGGACTGCTTCTAGAAGTCAAGCCCCCGCCTCCTCCTTCTGAAAGGAGACGGTGTGAACTCCCGAGGCAGGTGTTCGGGAGAGAACATCCGCCCCCCCAAAAAAGCAGTTTCACTTATGCCCTTTCAAAGGGCGCGATCGTCGGCACATCTTCCCGCTTTTCCGGAGGAAAACACCCCGACACTATGCTCGTTCTGACGAGTTCGTGGAAACAGTCGATCCCCCCATCTCTTTATAGCGATACCACGATTGCAAAAGGCCGTGTCAGCACAGGCCGTAGAGATGCCTTGTCGCGTTATCGAAGGCTGCTTGCTTACAAGTCCGCGTAGTTTCCCATTCCCGTTTACTTAGGAAGCGTGTCCGCTAACCAACCATGAGCGTAGAGCCTCATTATCCGAACCACGGGCAGCCGGGAATTCCTAACGGCAGGGCGGGCACGTGGCCGTTTTCGCCGGTGACTCAGGTTTTCTGGGACTTGTCACCACGTTCGTGACAGCAGAAGGAGGAACCGGCTGATGCGGTAGACATGTTTATAGGCAGTGCTCTGTAAGGGACAGCTTGGGGAAACCGTGGTAGATGGAGTATTTGGGATGGCAACAAAGAGGTGGGATCAGCCAATGCAAACATCAAACTTGGTTGTATTTTAAAACCACACTAACAGTCCCATCTGCTCCAGGTCACACACACACACACACACACACACACACACACACACACACACACACAGTGGGGGAGGGCAGGGGCTTTACTTATTTATTATCCACATAGGCCGGTGACCCCAGAGCCTGTACGGTCAGGGCCTGGTCCTGCTCACCACCTTCAGATGGGGTCCCCCACTTCCGGTTAGGCCTCCGCAGTGGAAAGCTCCACAAAGGAACAAGCCCCAACAAAACGCACCTTCCCACCCACACCTGCTCGTCCCCAGCCTCCCTCCCAGGCCGTAAACGGCCCCACCTGGCACCTGCTGCCTGGCTCCCCTCCCCACTCTGCCAGGTGGGGGGTCCAGCTTCCGCTGCCTTCGTGCTGCTCAATCGCTCACGTTGCCCCCCCGCCATCGGCGTAGCCCATGCCACCATCACTGTCACCTGCATCACCACCACGTCTCCTTGGCTCACTCAGGCCCCTGCGCACCGACCCTTTTGTCCACACAGCTACCAGGATAACCTTTCAGGGGTGCAGGATGGCTCACGCGGTGTTCCTTACAAGAGGGAGGCCGGCCCTTTGCTGTCTCCCCATGTTATCACGCCACAGGTGCACCCCGTTTCCTTAACTAGACACTCAGGGGACTTCCGCCCTCAGTCGCCCCCGGCGTCGGGAGCAGAGTCGGGTGGCCGCGGCGCGGGGACACTGTGCCCCGGAGGGAACACGGTTCAAGGCGCAGCCAGACTGTGGGTTTACCACGAGAGGCGCGCGCGCATGCGCAGATGCACAGACGCACCCACTCCCCAATTCCTGTTCAATCCATGTCCTTCGTTCTTGGGGCTCCTGACTCCCCGTGTCCATCCACCAACAGGTAAAAAAAGATAACGAATCTTAAAATGTCCTTACGTAGATGGCTGTGGGCTCCATTGTGTTCGCTTGTACATTCCTTCACGAGATTTTATAAAACTAGGTTTTCCTCACGTAGTTTTAATACGCCATCTAAAATATCTCATCTTCAAATATGTGGTGACGGAAAGAAATCTAACTATGGGAGGTGAACACACAGTGTAAATACATATATGCCTTGCCGTTAAAGTGTACAGCGGAAACGTATTGGCTTTCGATAATCAATGTCACCATACATAAAAAAATAAAAGTGTTTAAAAAGATAAAATAAAATATCTCATCTTAAGTTTGAAAGGTCGGAGAGGTCATTGCTAGGGCGCTGTAAATACAGACGTTTTTAAACACCCTTCTTTCATTATTCTTTTGAATACATCCAAGGAAATCTAATGATATTGATTCGAGATCCATTTTTAAACACATGAAGGAATTTTTGTTTAATAGTCAGAAGTTTTTCCATTATTTGAAAGATACACAGCAAGTCCATCACCAAATATTTTCTGCCGTGTATTGAGTGACTAGCGAAGAGAATCCAACAATCTACAAAGGCAGGAGTAGAAATGAAAATTCAAGATTGTTTGGATCTGCCACAGCTGCAAAAAATGGAAGCCAAGTTAAAACTCCGAGCAATGGAAGTAAACAATTTGGAAACAATCATTTAGATGTTTGATTTAATAAATGATACCATAAAAGGGACCTCCATACTTTTCTTAGCTTTATAAGAAGAAATGTTTCGGCTATTAAAGCCAACATGAATGAAATGAATGATAAAGTGGTTGAATTTATAAAACTAAAATAAATCAATGGAAAAGAAGAGAAAGGTATTCTAGGATAAAGAACCATGACCTGATAGAACTATAAAAGTGTATTCAGTTTCTTTCCCAAGAAAACACCAAGAGGAAGATGAGGCTGGTGTTGCAACAGGGACAGAGGCCTGGGGGGCGGAGCTGGAGGCTGAGGTCATTGCCACCTGGTCAATGACATGGAGGTCAAGGGCACGGAGGTCAAGGACATAGAGGAGACTGCCCATTCACGAGGCTGAGGTCATGGACTGCTTCCGGGGCCATCACTCTAGGATGAGCTTCTGAATGCCATGTCTGTCATCTGGGCTGGCCAGCTCAGCAGGTACAAGGCTTTGGGGACCTTGCTGCTCCGGTGGCCATGCTGGTCCTGGGTTCAAGGACTCCCAGGAAGTAACTCCTGCCCTTGACCCAGCCGAGCTCTCCACCGTCTCTGTGAGGCAGCGCCCCTGGGGAATGAGACAGGCAGGTGGCACGCTGCTCCCTGGAAGGCGACAGGGCACTAGGGCCGTGCTGGTGTGTCTGACCCCTGCCCTGGGAGGTGGGGCTGCACCTCTACTTTTGCCCAGGAAGTGGGTGCCAGTAGCCTGGACTGATGACTACTCTGCTTTGACCAGGAGACACCCAGGTCAATGAGCAACAGTGCTAAAGCCACCTTCCCCGCCACCTCTAAGCCCGAGAGCCGTGTCACCTCTGACCGATTCACCCAAGAATCCACGCAGAGAACCAGGCTCCCGCTGTGCCTACACAGAGGGTTGTCATACGAACCACCCCCACTCCCCCATGCACCCCCAAAACCCTCTCATTTAAAGAGACCAATTGCAATATACAGACCTTATTTGCAAATCCTGCTTCAATAACCCGTGGTAAAATAGGAACACTGATCATACAGGGAACGCTTGTTAATTTTCTTGATGTGATAATGCTTTTTTCAGTAAAGAATTTTTATCTTTTAGAGATACGTACTGAAATAATACCTGGGATTTGCTTCTCAGTAACGGTGGGGGGCTAGGGGAGGGTATTGTTGAAGCTTTGTACATGGGGATCACGACACTCTTATTTTTATATGTTTGAAAATTTTCAGAATAAAACATTTTAAACTCTTTCAACGGAGTTTAAAACAAATGCGGTTTCTCCATGCTCACCCTAAGTTGCCATCAGTTTATCTCACTGAGTCTCGTTCAGGGTGTGTTTCTGTTTTATGTCCTCCCCCGGCCCAGGAATGGTTTTGGGGTATTTCGTTGCTATGAGCAGCCTTTGCACGAAGCTTCTTTAATCTGCCAGAAAGTCGCTTTTCTTCTTCAGTAAGAATATGCTTCTCAAATCGCCCCCAACGAATCAAAGAAAAGGCATCAATTCTCCTTTCCGGCTTTTCTTAACCACTTTTCCAACGTGAGAAAGAAGCCCACACTGAGAAGAATTATAGTGTGTCGCCACAGAAAATGGTAAAGCTCTAGTCCAAAGGGAGGGATTTTCGACTTTATTCTTTAAAAAGAAGCAGCATATTTTTTCTCATCCACCGCTAGGGAGGGCTTAAGATTTACATCCATTCACGGATGTTTCTGTAGCTAGGAAGAGCTGGACCCTTCTAGCCAAAAGCCTTTCGTAAAGACTGAAGCAGAAACCTCATCAGGTTTATCGGTTTTGATTACAATTGCTAAAAAGATATTGATCGTGAACATGACCATCTTTACAACTCTCGTAAAATCGGCAACCAAATGTCACAGTCGCCACTTGCCCCAGGCAAATGTGGACCAAGATGCTGTAGGTGACATTTGTGTTTCTCTGGGGACAGGGTGTCACGCGGTGGTTGTGTGGCGTTAGCTCACGTCAGCTTCAGCATAGAACCTGCGTTTGGAATTTTGTTCCCCCACACTCCCTTGCGAACATGTTCTGTTTGATTCGTAGGAAATGAATAGTCTCCTTGTGGCAACTAAAAAAATGCTTCACATGCGCTCACCCGTGAGAACTTTATTATTCCAAGGAAGGGGAAATATAAATTCATCGGTTAAACATTAGAAATTGGGGGGAAAAAAAAAACGCTTAGAAACTGAAAAATAAATAAATAAATAAATAAATAAATAAATAAATAAATAAATAAATAAACGCAGGTGTAGCGACGGCCAGAACCGCATCCTCGGGGTTAATGTCCCCAAACTCAGACCCGGAGCCAACACTCACTCAATGCGGCAAGGCCTTCTCTTTGCATTCTGATGAAACCGTGTTTTGCAGGAGAAGTGGGGCAGGAATAAATCTGTCCCTTCCCTTCTCTCTAACTGAATATGGCTTCTGTTGGAGTCGGCGGGAGGGGGTGCGCAGGGCTTCGCGAGCGGGGGGTCGCCGCGCCCAGGGAGACACTCTGCTAATAAAAGTGTCGCCTCTCGTTTTTAAAGCGAACAAATGTGCGTGCCACCAGGAAACAGACGCCGTGAAAAGAGACAGTCGAGAACCTGAAAGAGCTGCCCAGGCCGTAATTCTTGTCGCGTCCAAGTCCATTACCCCCGTTCCGTCAAGCCAATGGGACAGAACAAAAGGCTTCTCAGGAGCCCCATACGCAGGAGGCCGCCGACGCATTTCCAGTCCGCGGCGACGAAATAACGGAGCGGATTTTCCTTCTCGCCCACCATGCCTTTGCAGCTTTGGCCTCCTGCTAAATATGCCTTGTAACATGCTCCTCCTTGTACCCTGCGTTAGTTACAACGTATCGTTTCTCTTGGACTCACTGGTGTTTTAGGGGACGCGGGGGGTGCACAGTGTAACCAAAAATGTCCGGGCTTAGACGGGAACTGTAAGAGGTCACAGGTGTCACGGAGAACTTGGTGAGAAACATTGAGTGTCCGATGATGGAAGATTTAGTCCCGTGAAGCTGCAAGAGTCTGTGGCATTTCTGGGGGGTCTGGGGGTCTGGGGGGAGCTGGGATGTCCCCTCCAAAGCACTTTGGGTCCCCTGCCATCAAGTGAGAGCTGTCCTTTAAGCAGTAGGAGCGTCCGCGTCCATCCAGAGGTCCATGCTGGATGCCCAGCTCCCTGTGGCGGGAATATGGGTGTCTGCGGACCCAGGAGAGGGGGTGGGAGTGACACCTCATCTCATGTCACCCGAAGACCCTCTTTCAGAATGCTTTCTTCTGGTCCCCGGTACGGTGGGCCCTGCTGGTTTCAACGTTTTACTTTCCCCGAAACACTCCCACCAGGCCATTTTCGACATCTTATGCCTTTGGACAGATGGGTTCCCCCACCCTGCCCCCAAAGGGGAGGGGTTTCTAATTTTGGCTGAAATGATGGATTCGGTTGAGGAGAACAAAGCTGCTGCTCCACGGTGGGCCCCTGTGGTCCCCAGTCTCCCCCTTGTACTGCCCCCCCGAGACAAACACTGTCAAGAGACCCCCCCCTCCTCCCTGCCCCCAGCCCCGCCAGGCCCTGCCCACTCCGCAGGGCCCCGCCCCACTCCGCAGGCCCCGCCCCCTTCCACTGGAGGCCCCACCTCCTTCCCCGCTCAGCGATGGGATTGACGTGCGCTCGTCCCACGTGACGTCTTGCCGCTACTAAATCTCTGCAGAGCGTGTTACAATTTTCCTTTCGATACAGTTGTCAATGGCGATTTTCCCCTCTTCTCTCTCTTTCCACAGCCAGTGTTCCTCCCAGAGCCCGGCCATGTCCGTGGACCTCGAAACGTCTGTAGGCTCGAAGCTTGGTGTCTGGAGGGCCGGTGGGTGAGACCGCGTCATCCATCCGGAAGGATGACGTAAGCACAGGAGCAGGTCGCCCACAGACGAAGGTCTGGGTCACCTCGACCAGCACGGAAGTGGAACCGGCAAAAAGGGGCTGGCCGAGAGGAGGACAGGAATGTGTGTGTGTCCCTATATATGCATGTGAATGCTTGTTTTTAATTACTTTACCTCTTCTCGTCCTTTTTTTTTTTTTATAACAGTTACGTAGAGCATAAGTTCGTACTGCCTACATTTACAGTTTAACCTATAATTTGCATCCTGCACACGTGGGATGGTGATAGGACTGGGGGAAGTACAGGTCTCTCTCCAGACCCTGAGCTGGACGCTGGATGGCGAGGAGGTTATATACGATGGTTATTTTGTTTCAGGAAGTTGACCCGTGAAGGAAAGAGAAGGGACATCACCTGGAGGAGCACCAGGGTTCCCAGGGCCCAGGCGCAGTACGAGAGAGCTGAAGATACAAGAATAAGAGAGATGACCATCGGGGGACATGTGGGGGGAGGGGGACACCATAGCTCAGCACGTAGATGGGGGAACTGGGCCGCAGACGGGATGAAGGGAAGGAGGAAAGAATGAGAAAATACACAGTGGTTTGCAGGCGGGGTGGGGGGGCAGCAGAAGGTGTCTGGGAGAAGGGAGACAGTTAGACATGGTCCTCTCGGACAGGGCTGGTCGGGTGAGCAGGACGGGACCTCCCGGCAGAAGTGAGGCTGAGGTGAAACTGACGAGTGAAGGCCCGTCTTGGGGGCTGGGAGCCTTCGATGGGGGTGCCCCGCAAACTGGATGCGGGTTCTGAGGCAGTGGGTCGTTGGTTCCATCCATAGGAGGAAAGGAAGGAGGATGCTGCTGTTGCTGGAACGATCACACAGTCATTTTCAACGTGTCTCCCAGGACGCAGGACCAGAAAAGGAGAAAAAAAAAGAAAAAAGAAAAGAAAGAACGTTTTATTTTTTTGGCAACACTGGGTCTGGGGACCTTTTCAACGAACACGCATTTTTCCCAAGGACAAGTCCCATTCATTCACGGGGCACGGAGAGATTTTCTTTGCTGCGTTTCGGAGGGTGTTGGGAGCAGAGCAGAGCGGCCCCCGTGGCAGGCGGGGTCGGGAGGCCGGCTGCCCCGCGCTGGGGGGCAGTGCAGGAAGGAGCGATCGCCAGCCGGGGCCACCGGTAATGGGTGACCGTCACGGGGAAGGAGTTTTATGGCCCGTAATAGTTTTTCTGAGTTAATCCAGGAAAGTCTTATTCATACGAACTATGACACATATGAGTCAATAAGTGAGTGTCACCCAGAGACTTAACGAGGCCTCGGTTCCTCTCTCAGTTCTGGGACAGTCGCCTCCAGCACTGTTTGGGGGCTGGTCCTGCGGTTTGGACCATCTCCAGATGAAGGGACCGGGGTGGCTGGGGGCGGGCCGGGCCGGGCAGGGGTCTGCCACAGCCCTTCCCTCTGCTCCAGGTCAAGTGCAGCTCCAGGTCAAGTGCAGCCGAAGTCTCTGAGTCTTCCGTTACGAGCATCTCCTTTACTCATTCGGTTTCCGTGAAGCAGCGAGTTCTTGAGAAGTAATTACTGCAGTATTAATATGAGCAACAACAGTGACCTTTTCTTTCCAAAGCGGCGTCCCTAGTTAGGCCTTCTGTAGTTTTCCACACGGAGTCAGTGGGAAGGAAGGAGAAAACCTTCCACCTGCTTGCTTTCCATCGTCTTCCGGAGCCCACATTCGTCGATGAACTTGAGCCTGTCTGTTGTAGCCCTTGAAAGGCTCTGAGCAAAAAAAAAAAAAAAAAAAAAAAAAGATGCTACGTGGTAGAACGGGAATCCTTCACGTTTCAAGCAAGAATGATTCTCCACTCGTGCCAGGGGTGGCAGACACTCCTGGGCATCCCCAGGAGACTCACGCAGAGGTGGCCTCCCGGGAAGCTCCGCCTCTCCCTGCCCCCGCAGCTGGGCCATCAGGGGACGACAACAGCATCGCGTTTGTGGAATAACTCGACCAACATTGCGACACGGGGCCCGAACACCGGAGCATATTGCGAAAGGGGGAAAATGACTTTTTGCCATTTTATTAGGGAGCAAATGACCCCCGGCCATTCATTTCTTGGGGAGACTGAGGCAGGTTGCGTGAAATCTCTGTGCAGGGCATGGGAACTGTGTGTCAGCAGAAATGTGTGGATGAAGCTGTTTGCTGGACGTGGTTTGGTTCACTGCCTGCATTAACAGGACGACGAGTCAGAGATATCATAGGGATAGGTATAGATTTTTAAACATTCACCTAGAATCCGAAAGTTAGAATAACTATGGATTTAGGATAAACGTATAGAACCAGAGATTCTATTTTAAATATATAGATATATATATATAAATGCCACTGAGTCCTCCGTTCCTGTGGGCCTCTACATAGTGTTAAAAGGATGAGTTAGTGTAGAAGGAAATGCTTATTGAAGCAATACTAACGTAGCTCCCCATCAAGAAAGATTTGAATTCTTCCATTTTTTCCTTCATTGCTAATCAGGTCTTTGCTGGTAACCTGGATGTCTCACCCCCAACACACACACACACACACACACACACACACACACACACACACACAAGCAAATGTCTGCAAGCACAAAGAAAATTGACTTAAATATGACATTCCCTGGTCATAATGACATTCTAAGCTCCCCATATCAATTATGATAATGGGTCATTCCCTTCAAAAGAGAGAGACATAATTCTCAGAAAATACATAATTTTAGCGATGCATCAAAATGTGTGTGTGTGTGTGTGTGTGTTTTAAGTGTCTACTTGTTTCAGACACTTCTGCCTTTCATGTCAATCCTCTCCACCTCCCCTCTCATTCCAGGGAGTTCCGAGCAGACTCCTGTTGGCTTTGGGGAGTACAGGTGGGCACCCCTGTCTCAAGCCCACGTGGGGCGTCTCCGGGAGCAGGTGACACGGGCGGGCCAATCAGCACTGACTCCTGCGCAGCCCACAGGTGTGGGGAGATAGAGCGTGAGGTCCACCCCTGAGCATCAGGGGACAGGAGCTCGTGGATACATTCTCCCCACATCCTTCCCCAGGAAGACAATCCCAAGACTGGTTCCATAAGGCTCCCCAGAGGGTCCCACCGAAGGAACCCGCCTGGCCCATCTGATAATACGTCTTTCTGTGTCTGCTCCCTAGGCCGACACTCCCAGGTAAATCACCTTCGCACGAGCTTTCCTTAGGCCCTGCTTTCAAAGGAAGCCAGATCAAGAGTGACTTGAGTTTATTACGAAAACAATCCCTTCTAACATTTTAATGTCTTACCATGGAAATTAAATTAGAATATTCCATTCCAGTTTTACCAATGAAGCTTCATTGTCTCAGAATGACGCTTGCCGGAATTATGCTGGTAATAATTAAATAGCGTATCTACCTGTGAACCGCAGGGCGGGGCAGGGCAGTGGATGGCAAATGGACTTTGAGTTTCCAGTCCGGCCTCACCTCTTACCAAATGTGTGACCTCGGGCAAGTCACTCGCCCTCAGTGAGACTCATCTGCGAAATGACCTTAATACAATAAAACTTGAAATGGATGACAAATGCAATAATGAAAAGACCTTTCTCTTTAAAATTTAAAAACTTCGAATAGCTCAAGAAAAAACATAAAATGAAATGGAAGAATGTTTTGAAAATAACAGTGACAAAAACACAGCACATCAAAATGTCTGTGATCGTACAGCTAACATGTGGAAGAAAATGATAACCTAATGTTAGCAAAAATAGAAAGATGAAAATGAATGCGTTAAACACCCAGCACAAACTAGAAGACAAACATGCAAGAGAGGAAGAAAGTTTATTTTTTCAAATTTCAAAGAAAATAGACAACCCTCTGGAAAGATTTTTCATGGAGGAAAAGATAAGGAAATCAGCAGAAATTTAAAATAGAGTATGCCAACTTTATGCCAATGAAGATGAAAAGAGACTAAATGGGCAAATTTCTAGAAAAAGACATGACTCGTCAAAACTTACTGGAGATGAAGTAGAAAACCCAGTCCCCCCCTAAATTAATTTATAACACAATCCCAACAAGAATATCATCACATTAGTCCCTAGAGCTGGACGTGTCCATTATAAAAGCCATTTAGAAGAATAAACAAGCAAAGAATAGAAAAATTCTCCCCCGTCCTAAAAAAAATGCAATGTTAGGGTGCTGATTAGCATATCTAGTTATTAAAGCACATTATAAAGTCTGTGTGATTAAAACAACATGGTATCATATATAGACAGACAACCTAAACAATAGAAAAGGCAGAAATAGACCCCAAAGAGTGTAGAAATTTAGTATAGATTAAGGTGACATCTCAAATCGGTGGAAAAAATGTAATGTGATGTTGAGATACGTGGGAAAGCATATGAAAAAATAGATAATTGAGCCCATTCTCACACCGTACACAGGAATAGATTCCAAACGAATCACAGACTTCAATGTAAAATGAAGAAAACATGAAGAACTGTCTTTATAACGTAGGCATCACGGCCAAGAAGCTTTCCTAACTCTGACTGGAATCCCAGATTAACGTGTTTACATAAAAATATAAATTTGCATGGCCAAAAGCACCGTAAGCTAAGCAAAACCACAAACAGAGTGGAGAAAACATTTAACATTTTTATTGCAGACGAAAGGGATTCATATATTAGGCTGAGCAATCTGAAATTACCGGTCTTTGGCCATTTTGACCTAACAAAATAGCAATTTCATGTGGTTCAATGGAAGACCTCGTATGTAAGGAACTTCTAAAAATAAGATGGTCACTATCCCCACCGAAGAAGAATAGACTAGAGACATGAACACACAGTTTACAAAGTAGAAAAGCAAATGGCTTCTGGCCATGTGAAAAGATGCTCGTGCACATTCATGAGACTCTATCCCAAAGAAACAGGCACAAGGATGCTCAAAATGTACCTGCAAAGGCCCTTTGGCCCAGTACTATATGCAGGAGACTGGAAGCAACTCAAACGTCTTGATATCTGATAGTGTGTGTCCAAGGGTTCCCTTGGATATTCTTAGATCTTTGTATTTCTACATACATTTTGGAATCTGTTTTCCAATTTACACACACACACACTCCTGCTGAGACTTTTATTGGAATTACTCGAATCTGCAAATTAATTTGGACAGAAATGACATCTTAACAAAATTGAGTAGTGAACCCATGAAGCTTTAGTGAAGCTTCTTCCTTTAATGAATCTCAATAATGATGTGGCGTTTTCTGTGTAGAGATTTTGAGCGTGTTTTGTTAGAGTTATTCCGCTGTTTTTGATAGTCTTTGAAACTATGGCAAATTGTAACTTATTTTTAATTTTCATTTTCTAATGTAGAAATACAATGTTTATATTGACCTTGCTAAATTCATTGATTAATCCTAGAGTTTATCAGTATGTTTAGAAGTTTTTTCTACCCAAGCGATCATAAGATTTGTAAATAATGACAGTCTGTTTCCTGCCCTTAAATCTTCATATCTTTTATTCTTCTCAGTTTACCAAACAAGAGATTACATCTGGCAGGCTTTATTTATTTAAGTGTCATATACATTATATCATGTCATATACACTATATCTTTACCCCTTCTCAAATAGTGCAAGGACTTTGCAACATTTTAACTTTATTTAACCCTTTCTCACCCTTTGGGCTATTGTTGTATTTTACTTCTGTAATTCTGTATCTATTTCTACATATTTAACCTCCAATTACTTACTATTATTTATTTTGCATAATTAATATTGATTAAGATTTACCCACTTTTTAACTCTTTCTGTCATTTTCCAATTCCTCCATTGTAATTTTCCTTCTTTGCTTAAAGAATTCTCTTTAATATTTTCCTTAAGATAAATCTGCCACTACAAAATTATCTCAGCTTTTATTTGTCTTTAAGTGTCTTTATTTTGACATCGTTTTTGAAGCATATTTTCTCTGAATTTAGAAGAGACTTCCACACAATCCCTATCGAAATAGTAACTGCTGGGTTTTTTTTCCACAAGAGATGCCTATCCTAAAATCCATATGGATTTTCAAAAGACCCCAAGTAGCCAAAACAATCTTGAAAAAGAAGAACACAGATTGAAGACTTGCACTTCTTGATTTCAAAACCTGTGACAAAGCTGCAGTGATCAAGACGTGTGGTACTGGCATAAGATAGACATTAAGCTCAGTGGAATAGAACTGAGAGTCCCAAAATTAAAACATATATCTATGGTCAATTGATTTTCAACAAGGGTGCCAAAACTATTCAATAAGGGAATGGATAATCTCTTCAACAAATGGTGAGTGCTGGGACAACTGAACAGCCATGTGCAAACATATGAACTTGGACCCCTACCTCACACCATCTACAAAAATGAGCTCAAACTAAATCAAAGACCTGTTATAGCTAAAATGATAAAATTCTTTAAAAGAAACAGATATAAATCTTTATCACCTTAGATTAAGCAACAGTTTCATAGATGTGAAGATCAAAAGCACAAGCAATGAAGGAAAAAAAAACAGATCAATTGGACGTCATCAAAATTAGAAACTTTTGGATTATAAAGAAATTACAAACAAAAAATTATAAAGCAAGTGAAAAGACAACTCACAGAACGGAAGAAAATTTTCCAAAACATATATCCGATAAGGGTCTATGCTCCAAAATATATTACAACTCAACAACAAAAAAGACGAATAATTCAATTTAAAAATGGGCAAAGCGTCTGAATAGACATTTCTCCAAAGAAGACACACAGGTGGGCAATGAGGACATGAAAAGGTGCTCAGGGTCTTTAGTCATCAGGGACAGGCACCTCCACACACATATCCATAGCAGCATAATTCGTAATAGCCCAAAAGTGGGATTCACCCAGAAGTCCATAAACTGATGAATGGCTAAATAAAAAGCATTTACCAATCCATGGAATGTTATTTAGCTGGAAGAAGGAATGAGAGAGTGACACATGCTACCACGTAAATGATTTTTGGAAAAACTATACCAAGTGCAAGAAGCCAGCCACAAAAGCCCACGTATGGTATGAACATGTTGATATGAAATGTTCAGAATCGGCAAATCCACAGGGACAAAGAACAGATGAGTGGTTGCTAGGGGATGGGGGAGGGAAAGGAAGAGGATGCTGGTGGATGTGGGCTATCTTTTTGGCGTGATGAAAAGTTTTGGAGTTACTGGTGATAGTTACACAATCTTGTGAATATACAAAAACTACTGAATTGTACACTCTAAATGAGTAAATGTTATGGTTTGGGAATTGCATCTCGACTGAAAATGTTGGGAAAAAATCCTCGTGTTTCTTGGATATTTTCAATACACTATTATATCCGATTGTTCATTTATTTACGAGACACACCTATAATTTTTTTTATAACATTGTTTTTGCCCTACGTCAGTGTCAAGGTTCTACCACCAAAAATGGGGTTTTCTCTCTTTTTTAAATAAATGTTTCCCTCTTTTCTTATTCTCTTGTACCGTTTATATAAAATAAGTAATTATTGTTCCTTGAGCGGTAAAACTTGCCGTTTGAGCTGATGCTTTGATTGTTGCTAGTGAATCCATATTTTATAATTTTTTCTTGAGTTTTATTTATTCCCAGTCTTCTAAAAAATTGCCATTTCATCTAACTTTAGAGTTTTCTGGAATATGTTTGTTTATAATCTGATCTGATTTTTTTTCTAGTTTGCATGCAATTACAAGCCCTTGGGTTCTTAACATTGTTATGGATGCCTTCTCTTGTTCTATTTCCTAACTTGCAAGAGGCTCGTATTCCTTTGTAAGGCTTTCAATGATTCTTTTTTGTAATAACACATGCATTGAAGACAGTAAACTTAGCCGTATTGTTTATTTTAAATGCACAAAGCTTTGAGATGTGGCGTTTTCATTGTTAATTCTAAATAGTTTCTAATTATATTTCACCTTGCATATACTAGGATTGTGGAGGTTTTTTTTTAAAGCTATCTTAAAAATAACTTAAACTAATTGCTTTGTGGTCAGAGATTATGGTCTGTATCATACCAATTCCACTCCATGCATTTTACTAGGATTTCTTTATGGCCTAAGAGTTGGTCCATTTTTATAAATATTCTATATGTACTTGAAAAGGATGTATAGTATCTCAAAATCAAAATTATGTACATATTATATGTATGTATAATATAGTCTCTATATATTAAATCTTAGTAACATTATTCATTCTCGACCTTATTTTTTGTTGTTCATTTGTTATAGGTTGATATATTTAAAAACTTCAAAAATTTTTTCAGCTTGGGGTCGAGCAGGGAGACTATATTTTTTTAATTACTAAATGATGTAAAATTTAGTTGCTTTGGCATTGTTGATTTTTTATAATAAAGCCTTAGGATGAAATAGTGATACATGAGGCCTCTCGTTTTCTCTCCTCCTCAGCTCCTTGACTCCGCATATAAACACGTGACTGTCCGGCCCCAAACTCTGATGTCTTACCTGCGCTGGGACACCCCTCACCTCGGACACCCCTCACCTCGCCGGGGACTGCGGGCTGCTTGTGACGCAGTCACACCCCAGACCACAGGCGTGCTCTGAGACAGCTTTATCGATACCGAGCCTGATGCTGACAATTTCATCTTTCTGCCTTCGGGACCTACTTTGGGACGGGACTTGGTGGAGAGGTTGCCCACACTTACTATAAGAAGTTTGAAGCGCCTGATGCCCAGTATAATCACAGAAATAAGTGACCTGAGCTGGGAGGTGCCACCTGTATGGGCCTGCCCCATTCGTCTGTCTGCTCCGACCCTGCCATCTTCTGCTCCCTCCGCTGGCGTGGGGTGTCCCCCCTGCCCCCCGCATTCGCCCCAGGGCCTGGGCTCGGACCCCGCCTGGTGTAGACCACGCCTTCTCTCCAGCACACAGAGACCACGTCTAAAAACTGCCCAGATGCTGGGCTGTGAGGAGATCTCGGAAAATCACGCGGAGCCCACACCACACAGCCCTTCCTCTGGCCCTATGCTGTTAATTTAGAAGTCTGTTGAAAAGACAAGAGAGATCTCTCAAAGAGCACTGCCATCCTCACACAAGGAGGAAAGACTTCCCCCTCCCCTCCCC